>CM046789.1:3906509-3924009 GCA_025617405.1 Perca schrenkii | reverse complement strand
ATCGACTTAATTCCCTCAACTTTTTCTTCAAAGAAATGGTTACGTAGTTGTTTAAGTGTCACACGTTTTACCCCCCTTTTGATTCGTATTAATCCAACTCCATTATTTGATTTTTATGTTGATTTTTTTTGCAAATTATAAAACTGTTGTAATTTGCTGACGTCATTTGGAGAAGTTGGGACAAAAACACACTTTTTAAATGTTAAATTACAGACATGTCTCTCGTTCTCTTATCATTAGATATGCTGTCTTTTCACACCACTAACATCAGTTATTACTCCGTGTCTATCAGTCTGTCTGTCTGTCTGTCTAACTGTCTGTCTATCTGTCTGTCTATCTGTCTAACTGTCTGTCTGTCTGTGTGTGTGTCTGTGTGTCTGTCTCTTTAGGTAAAATAGTTTCAGCACAGTACAAATGTCAAAAAACTAAAATTCTCTAAAACTTTTTAGGTAATTTCATTTTGAAATGAATCCACTCACCTTATAAACAGGCTGCTGTCCACTCAGGGTCCCACGCACATATACTACACATATACTACACATATACTACACATATACTACACATATACTGCAGATATACTACACATATACTGCAGATATACTACACATATACTGCAGATATACTACACACTGCTGATGTCGGATGAAAAGTCAGATGAGTGTGTTTAGAGTTTGCGAGTTAGTCTCTGAAAGAGTTCCACTTCCTCTCTCTCTCTCTCTCTCTCTCTCTCTCTCTCTCTCTGTCTCTCTCTGTCTCTCTCTCTCTCTCTCTCTGTCTCTCTCTCTCTCTCTCTGTCTCTCTCTCTCTCTCTGTCTGTCTGTCTCTCTCTCTCTCTCTCTGTCTCTCTCTCTCTGTCTCTCTCTCTCTCTCTGTGTCTCTCTGTCTCTCTGTGTCTCTCTCTCTCTCTCTCTCTCTCTCTCTCTCTCTCTGTCTCTCTCTCTCTGTCTCTCTCTTTGTGTCTCTCTGTCTCTCTGTCTCTCTCTCTCTCTCTCTCTCTCTCTCTCTCTGTGTCTCTCTCTCTCTCTCTCTTGCTCGTGCCCAAAAGGAACAGCTACATCACTTCAAACACTTTGCACCATGCACACAGGGAAACACACACACACACACACACACACACACACACACACACAGACTACTACCTATATTACAGACATTTAGAACATAGTCAAGTCATTGTTAGACCTTTTAATGCGGAAGTTACATCTTTAAATATTGAGTTTCTCTCACCTTGATGTTTCTGACTCTCTGTCTGACTGTCTGTCTGTCTGTCTCTCTCTCTGTCTGTCTGTCTGATAAAGCTCTTAAAAACCCAGTGACTGTAACTGGCTGACTTCTCCCTGAGATTAAACCCCAGTCACCATGATGTGGACGTTAAAGTAAATATTTAAATGATCTCCCAGTATTACCCTGAATGTGTTTGGAGCAGCTCGTACAAACAAGCCTGTCCTCCTTAGAAAAACACTCCCACACGCGGTTTATTCCATCATCATTCTGACCTATATTCATTAGAAGAGCGCCAAATGTCACGATATTACGTATCCCACTATGGCCACGCCAAGACCCGCCCTTCGATTGCATTTATTGGCCAGTGTGTCCATGCTTACTCAAGGTAACTTATAACCAGTGTTGCCACAGTTACTTTGAAAAAGTAACTTAGTTACTTTACAGATTACTTGATTTTAAAAGTAACAAAGTTAGATTACAAGTTACTTTATTAGTTACATGCAGCAGCTGCCGACAACACCCCCACAGCCTCAACATAAACATGACAACCGGTTTACTGTGAGGAAGCTCAGCGTGGCCAGTAGTAGATCTGGTTTATTATGGCACGAAAGAGAGCGAGTCAGCTGTGTTTAAGGGCAGCATTTCCTCTACAACATACTGCCCCAACCAACTTCTTCAACTCTCCCCCACTTTGCACCGGAGTCCAGCTTTAGTTGTTTGGGTGGTGGGGGGCCTCCTCCTCTCTGCTTCGCTCCACCTGCTGGGACTTGCTCTGTAGGTTAGACTGCAGCGCTGCGACTCCAAATGGTTCTTCAAATGTGACGTAGTCTCCACCAGCACAGAGTGTACAGCGGACCTTAATACTGCCGTCTTTAGCTGACACAAACTCTAAATAGTGACTGTATTTCCATCTCTCTCCTCCCTCCATTGTTGTTTACGTTTGTGTCGCTGCGTGGTAACGTGAACTGTCCTCATGCTGAAAACGTGACTTGTCTCATACGTGACTCCGCTCTCCGAGACGCAAGAAGAAAGCTTAAAAAAGCTATTTTTACTAAGGAAAATGACCAATAGTAACGCACAGTGACTTGGATAAGTAACTTTAATCTGATTACTGGTTTGGAAATAGTAACGCGTTATATTACTCGTTACGTGGCATCACTGCTTATAACCCCATGTGTTCAGGTCCTATCCCCTGACCAATCGGCTATCCTATAACCTTAACCACTCGAGGTCAAATGCCTAACCCCAGCCAATCAGGCTGCTTCCTAGGGCGGGTCTTGGCGTTGCCATAGTGGGATTCGTAATTTTGCGTCAGTTTTACACATCTGTCAAATAAATCAGCTAATTTATTAGTTGACAAAATCATAAATGTGTCTTTAGTTGAGGACTGACCCTGACAGTTCCTCGTTACCTCGGCTCGGAGGTTGGGATCTATAGGGAAATGGCGATTTTTTTACTTTCTTTACTCTCTGCCCCGACAGCTAGCGTTACGAGCTAATTAGCTTTAGCTTGGGCTAAAACTGGTCCCATTGGATCAGCGTGAAAACATGTCCCAGAGAACGGTCCACTCGGTACCCACGGGTTACTAACCCCTATCCAGTCCCCTCCAGAAAAACGTGATTGTGCGATCGCATAACCCAACGCATAATCCGCATAATTCCGCATATTTTTTCAAATATGGCGCACTTTCGCCGCATAAATTGCCAATTCCCGCGCAAAATATGCGGGGCTCGCATGATTTCACGATTTCATTTTCGTTGCAAAAAAGTCCCATAATATATCTTAGGAGAAAGTTGAAAAATGTTGCGTTTTACTTCACACAAGAGCAGCCGTTTGGGGGGGATCTTTTTTTTTTTTTCTCTTTTTCATCAAACTCCAGTTTTTACAAGTTCCCGCAATTTCATCGCATAAAATATCATATGGCATATTCCATCGCATTTTTTAAGAAAACGTGCCGCATAATCAAGGATTTTTGCCCCGCAACAATCACAATAAAACTCAACTTTTTCTGGAAGGACTGTTTATAGCAGGGGTGGCGAACCTGTGGCTCTTGAGCCGTATGCGGCTCTTTGCCTGCTCCTTTGATGCTCTTACTGTGTGGCTGGGGGCTGTGTTATTGGTGGATTTTTTTTTTTTACTTTTTGAAACATTTCAGATAAGTAAAAAAAAAAAGCATTTGAATGCATCTGCCAATACATTTGCCAATTATTTTAAAATAAAAAATAATGCAGCAGAGTTTTTTTATGGACAGATTCTGCAACCTGAGGAAAAAAAGCAGCCACAGATCACTTTCCTCATTAACCCTTTTACTGCTGATTGTTTTAAAGCCCCTCTAGTGACAAATGAGTGAAAGAGTGGCCACAACCGAGTACAACCAGACCTAAAAAGGATTGTGGATAACAAAGACTGTCAGGTTTCCCACTGAGTCAATCTAAGTAAGAAAAAAAACCTATGAAAACTGCTATGTATTATGACTTTCATTAGATCTGGAAGTCCGTGTTGCTGTTGTAATGTGGACGTGCATGTGTTGTGTGGCTTTTTGCTATGGTGCGTGTTTTTTTGTGGCTCTTTATGCTGAACTGGTTGGCCGCCCCTGGTTTATAGGATCATTTTGTGCCGGATTTGTCCTTTAACCTTGGGTTTACAGTGTCATAGGGCTGCCACCTCTTAGTCGATTAGTCGACTAATCGGTAGTTTTGGTCTTAGTCGACTAAGATTTCTTTAGTCCATTAGTCATTTTTTATGCTTATTCATGCTTAATTACTCATTTCCAAGAAACTTCTGAGCACATTTATGGTAAACACAAGATTTAAAGTGGTGCTTTTGCAGGATTAATTGTGGAGAAACTCAGTTTTACAGATGGTTAATTAACTACATTTATATTGTGCTTTTCTAGTCTTAACCACCTCTCAAAGAGCACAGCTCTGTCAATTAAATCAACTAATCCATTAGTCGACTAAATCCTAAAAGTGTTAGTCGACTAAGAAGTTCTTTAGTCGAGGACAGCCACCCAGGCTAGTACAGTAGCCTACACCCACTATAATAGCCTCCATTAGACTACACTGGTCACTTCCCCCATCAGTCAGACACAAGATCTGATAATAATTACATTGCATTTGCTTTCCATGAACTGTCGTTACTTTAGCCTTTTATTTCAGTTGCAACTCAGAGCAGTGGTAAGCTGAGAGAGAAAATAAAAAAAATATCAAAACATCATTCTAACCAACTAATCAATTAAATTCAATTAAATTTTGTTTATAACAAGACACTTTAGATAGAGTAGGTCTAGACCAGACACTCTCTCTCCCTCTCTCTCTCTCTCTCTCTCTCTGTTCTTTCTCTCTCTCTCTCTCTCTCTCTCTCTCTCTCTCTCTCTCCGTGAAACGTTGCAGGAAACAAAGTGTTTGATGATCAAAACGATCCCACCCTGCACACTTCAGCTCATCTCCAGCTCTGGTGTTTTTTGGGTAGTTTTGGGTCTGTGTGTGTTTTCTTCCACCCACGGCCACCCTTTTGGAGAGAATGGGAGGAAGAGAAGTCCAGCAGGGGGGGGGGAAGAGGAAGAGGAAGATAGTGGCACGAGACCAGGAAGTGGAGCATCTCTGTTCGTCTCTGCTGAAACAACACTGAGCATCTGTACAGCCGCGGGGATCTGGGGTCTTTCTTTAGATCAGAGCAGACACTAAGAGCCAGACATCATGTAGAGATCATTTATAAGGTTTCTATTTAAGAGGAAAAGTCAAATATTGTGACTGTATATTATTGTGTGTCTCATATAGCTTTCTGACTTACAGTTTGGGCCTCATAAAGTCTCACAAAAGTCACACAAAAAAAATGAGAGAGGGGGTCAAACTCAGTTTCCCAGAGGGCCACACTGGAAAAAGAGAATAACACAAAGGGCCCGACATGGAGAGGTTATTGACGTTCTTTTTGTTACTGCAGGTCACTTTTTTTCTTTTTTTTTACATTTTGGTAGCTTTTTTCCTCATTTTTGTTGATTTTGTTCAGACTTTTTTTGTGTCTTTCTCAGACATTTGTCACCCTTTTTATAAATGTGTTGCTTTTTCTGACATTTTTGTTGCATTTTTGTTGACGTGAAGCCCTACAAAAGTCATCAAAAGAGTTCCTTAGCCATCAGAGAATTTAGCAAATCAAGCAAAAACAGCCTTTTTTCACAGCCTGAATATGAAAACTCTCTCTGCTGCTTCTTCTCGGGGAATTTCTGAGTCTCAGAGTGGGCAAATCTGCCCAAATTCTGCTTTGAATGTCATGCTTTTTTGCAGTTTAAAAAACACTTTCCTGTGTTTTTGGTTTGGCGCACAACTAGGCGGTGCCAAAATCTATTGTGAACCCAAATTGATATTCCCTACCTACTGACATTCAAATCCTTGATAGGTTCTCAAATTTTAAAAATAAACTTAAGTACTGGCTACTATCAGAACAGATTTGCAACCACTAACGACTGTGTTGCAAATTATCTGTTTTATATTTTGGTTTTAAATTTTATATTCCTGGATATGTATGTATTGTGATGTTTTATGTGGTGTATATGTAATGTATGTTATTTTATTTGTTTACCTGCCCAGGGACAGCAGATGTAAACTTGCAAATAGCTAACTCTGGTGCAATTACTCTTAATTGTGCATTGTCCCTGTAAAAATAAACAATAAAATGAAATGAAATGAATAAAAATATACGGGCCGGATCTAAATCTGCAAGGGGCCGGATTCGGCCCGTGGGCCTCGAGTTTGACACAATGTGGTCTAGTCGCTACGGAACGGCCAGGACATGAAAGGTACTGGTTAACCACTTGAATAAGTAGGTTTTGGGACAGGTTTTCAAGGATTTCCCCAGTGTGGGATTAATAAAGTCCATCTTATCTTATCTTATCTTCGAAAAAAGCGACAAAAGTGTCTGGACAAAAACATTTATAAAAAAAAACATCTAAAACGTCGATAGAAAACACCTAAAGCATCGAAATGGGCGCCAAGGCATCTAAAACCAGTGGTGTAGTCTAATGTATTGTAGTGGGTATACTGTACGGAGATGTATGGGCCTATATATCTATATATATCTAGATAGATATATCTATCTAGATATATATCTAGATATATATATATATATATCTAGATATATATATGGGGGGGGCATATCACAGTGGGGGGGGTCTGGGTGTCCTCCCCCAGGTAAACTTTCAGCATCAAAGACTTCATTTCCTTCATTCTAACACACTTTTATGCACCAATTTACAGTGGAAATCCCTTTATTTAGCCTATGCGATGAAAAAAAAACACAGATGAAAATTCTAAATATATCAAAATTATATTGTAAAGTATGTTGTTGCTTGTCATTGGGCATTTTTAAGTGGGTATATGGAAGTCCTGGAGCGTTGTGTATCACGTAGACTACACCGCTTGTAGTCTAAAACTAAAAAAACAAACAAAAGAAAACTGAAAAATTTATAAAACTTCAGAAAAAAGCAATAAAAACTTTGGTATGAAGCGCGTAAACTAGGTGGGCCAAAATGTATTATGAACCTAAATTGCTCAATTGATCAAAATCTAGGAGGGGCCGTGTTTGGCCCTCGGGCCTCGTGTTTGACATTCAGAAGGGAGTGACAAGAAGAAGAATTGACTGGATGCCCTAAACCAGTGTTTTTCAACCTTTTTTGAGCCACGGCACATTTTTTACATTAAAAAAATCCCGCGGAAAAATCTGCATTTTTCCTTTTTAAAAATGCATCAATCGATGTTGCAGGCTCACATCGATGATCTCGGCCCTACTGCTTACATCCTGTCACTGCCACCAGGTAGCAGTGATTCTATTGTCCTAAATCAACAAGGTCATTATTGCACTATACTGCCACCTACTGACACAGAATAGTATTTAATTTATCTGCCAGTCATCACATTATAGGCACAGATGCGCAACAATGGCAAATTATTTGCAGTAATTCAATAAAAAAATTTGTTGGACCAATTAAGTAAAATCGGATCATTTCCCACAGCACACAAGACGATCTCTCAAGGCACACTAGGGCACAATGATTGAAAATCACTGCCCTAAATCACACGGACTTAACGGAGTTACTTGAATCAGAATCAGAGAAGCGTCTACGTGGAATTTGCCTTGGGTGGTTGGTACGTAAACAAACTATTAAATATGAATATGAGATAGGGGCGGCCTCTAGCTCATCCAGTATAAGAGCGTAATACCAAACTAGTAGTCGCTGGATGGATCAGCTACAGAGCTCTAAAGAGACTTCAGATACAGTATTAGGGGACCACTAAGGTCTATATAAAAGAGACTTCAGATACAGTATTAGGAGACCACTAAGGTCTATATAAAAGAGACTTCAGATACAGTATTAGGGGACCACTAAGGTCTATATAAAAGAGACTTCAGATACAGTATTAGGGACCACTAAGGTCTATATAAAAGAGACTTCAGATACAGTATTAGGGGACCACTGAGGTCTATATAAAAGAGACTTCAGATACAGTATTAGGGGACCACTAAGGTCTATATAAAAGAGACTTCAGATACAGTATTAGGGGACCACTAAGGTCTATATAAAAGAGCCTTCAGATACAGTATTAGGGGACCACTAAGGTCTATATAAAAGAGACTTCAGATACAGTATTAGGGGACCACTAAGGTCTATATAAAAGAGACTTCAGATACAGTATTAGGGGACCACTAAGGGTCTATATAAAAGAGACTTCAGATACAGTATTAGGGGACCACTAAGGTCTATATAAAAGAGACTTCAGATACAGTATTAGGGGACCACTAAGGTCTATATAAAAGATACTTCAGATACAGTATTAGGGGACCACTAAGGTCTATATAAAAGAGACTTCAGATACAGTATTAGGGGACCACTAAGTTCTATATAAAAGGGACTTCAGATACAGTATTAGGGGACCACTAAGGTCTATATAAAAGAGACTTCAGGTACAGTATTAGAGGACCACTAAGGTCTATATAAAAAGAGACTTCAGATACAGTATTAGGGGACCACTAAGGTCTATATAAAAGAGACTTCAGATACAGTATTAGGGGACCACTAAGGTCTATATAAAAGAGACTTCAGATACAGTATTAGGGGACCACTAAGGTCTATATAAAAGAAACTTCAGATACAGTATTAGGGGACCACTAAGGTCTATATAAAAGAGACTTCAGATACAGTATTAGGGGACCCCTAAGGTCTATATAAAGGCATCCAAAGAGCACCATGTCATGGGACCTTTAAAAAATTACATTTTGCTGTTTATTTTACTAAAAATAAGATAATATCCTTCTGGAAAACAATAACATATAGTCCCGTTCCGGCTCCGGTCCGGGGTTTACTCCTTCCCACGCTGATCCACCCCGATCCTGATCCACCGGCACTCCCGCCGACTGCGAAGACTCCACCGCGGGTTTTACCTCTCACCATCCGCCTCACTGCCCGGCAGCAAGTTGGGATGAAAACAAAAACGGAAACTTGAAAAAATGGAGTAAAAATAATAATAAAAAAAAGTATTGTTATTATTGTTTTTGAAGGAGTAGCTAACCCTTCACATGAAGATGTCTAACACGACGAGGAGCGGCGACATCATCCACCTGAATGTCGGGGGGAAGAGGTGAAGAACCGGGGGAACGGTTGAGGCTAGCTAGCTAGCTAGCTAACGGTTGAGGCTAACGTTGGAGGGGATCCAGCTACGGCGACGACAGTTAACGTTAAGGCACCAAAACAAATAGTGAAGTCTAGGAAAAAGATCGTGGTTTGGATTGAAGTACTCCTAAAGAACGTACACGCGATTCATGTGTGGAAGTATTAAAAATATATTATTATTTTAGCCAAGATTTTGCCAGATTTATCGTCATTTTGCGTAACTTCCGCTCGTAGCTGTATCCCTTCTAGAAACAACGGCTAACCTCCGGCTAGCTAACGTTAGCTACCCCGGGGAACACTAATAAAGAGTCGTCCCACCGGGTTATTAATGTTTTAAAAAGTTAAAATCATCACAATGCCTTTACACCTTTGTGGGCACAAAGTAATGTCGGACAGAGAGTTACGTAAAGCCAAAATAAAGTTGTTGTTTTGGAGTGTAAGTTAGGTGTCCGATAATGGGAACAACCGTCGAGATCAGGAGCTACAACGCTAAAATAGCTTTATATTCTGTATTAAATAAGCGCGAATAAAACGTCAAATAAGGTTACATGTTTGCCAACGCATCTTGTTCGCGGGTAAAGTAAGTTTCTAATGTGTAACGTAACGTTACATGTCTGAAAAAGTTACTCTGACCGAGAATGGAACCATATAGCATTTTGGCTAAGTGGTAGGTAAACATTTATAGCATCCTCAGCTGGTTTCCGTGACTTCTTTTTCTATCTATCTATCTATCTATATATATATCTCCTTCTTTATCTACATTATCTATCTATACTAATACGGTCTGTTTCCAGGTTCAGCACCTCCCGGCAGACACTGATGTGGGTTCCTGACTCCTTTTTCTCCAGGTGGGTGAGAGAAAACACACGATTCTAATGCAGCCACCACCAAACTCCATTCACAATTTGAGCGATTTAACGTTGCCCTAACTACTGGCACACAGCGCTGAGATGTGAATGGCTGCTGTGTATGTGTGTATCTGTGTGTATGTGTGTGTGTGTATGTGTGTATTTGTGTGTGTGTGTGTATGTGTTTATGTGTGAATGTGTGTGTGTGTATGTGTGCTCGCTAACCGCTGGATGGTTTGTGTGTTTTCAGTCTTCTGAGCGGTCGGATCTCTACTCTGAAGGATGAAACAGGAGCTGTGAGTACACCGGCTCTCTATATATGAGTTAATAACGTTGTTGTTGTTATCACCATCTTTACTCTGCTGTGTGTGTAATAACTGTGTGTGTGTGTGTGTGTCTGCGAATGTATATGTGTGTGTCTGTCTGTGTGTGCGTGTGTCTGCAAATGTATGTATGTGTGTGTGTGTCTGTGTTTGTCTGCGTGTGTATGTGTGTGTGTGTCTGTATGTGTGTGCCTGTCTGCGTGTTTGTGTGTGTGTCTGTGTGTCTGTCTGTGTGTGTGTGTGTGTGTCTGCATGTCTGTGTGTGTGTGTGTCTGTCTGCATGTCTGTGTGTGTGTGTGTGTCTGTCTGCGTGTCTGTGTGTGTGTGTGTGTGTGTGTGTCTGTCTGCATGTCTGTGTATGTGTGTGTGCGCGTGTCTGCAAATGTATGTATGTGTGTGTGTCTGTCTGTGTGTGTGTGTGTGTCTGTGTGTGTGTGTGTGTGTGTCTGTCTGCGTGTCTGTGTGTGTGTGTGTGTCTGTCTGCATGTCTGTGTGTGTCTGCGTGTGTGTGTGTGTCTTTTTGCATGTCTGTTTGTCTGTGTGTGTCTGTCTGCGTGTCTGCCTGTGTGTGTGTGTGTGTGTCTGTCTGCGTGTGTGTGTGTGTGTCTGTATGTGTGTGTGTGTGTCTGTACGCTTGTGTGTGTCTGTGTGTCTGTCTGTGTGTGTGTGTGTGTGTGTCTGCGTGTCTGTGTGTGTGTGTGTCTGTCTGCATGTCTGTGTGTGTGTGTGTGTCTGTCTGCGTGTCTGTGTGTGTGTGTGTGTGTGTGTGTGTGTCTGTCTGCATGTCTGTGTATGTGTGTGCGCGTGTCTGCAAATGTATGTATGTGTGTGTGTCTGTCTGTGTGTGTGTGTGTGTGTGTCTGTGTGTGTGTGTGTGTGTCTGTCTGCGTGTCTGTGTGTGTGTGTGTGTGTCTGTCTGCATGTCTGTGTGTGTCTGCGTGTGTGTGTCTTTTTGCATGTCTGTTTGTCTGTGTGTGTCTGTCTGCGTGTCTGCCTGTGTGTGTGTGTGTGTGTCTGTCTGCGTGTGTGTGTGTGTGTCTGTATGTGTGTGTGTGTGCCTGTACGCTTGTGTGTGTCTGTCTGTCTGTCTGCGTGCGTGTGTGTGTCTGTACGCTTGTGTGTGTGTGTGTGTGTGTGTCTCTCCTTGTGTGTGTGTGTGTGTTTCTTCGTGTGTGTGTGTGTGTGTGTGTCTCCGCGTGTGTGTGTGTCTCTCCGCGTGCGTGTGTGTTTTTGTGTGTGTGTGTCTTCGTGTGTGTGTGTAGATCTTCATTGACAGGGACCCGTCTCTGTTCGCCACCATCCTCAACTTCCTGCGGACCAAAGAGCTGTACCCGCGCTCCATCAGCGTGCACATGCTCATGCACGAGGCCGAGTTCTACGGCATCACGCCGCTGGGTGAGTTACCACGGCGACACCGCACAGTTGCCATGACGCCAGTCTGGCGTTGCCCGTAGTTGTTATTGATGAAAGCTGACTGTGTGTAGTTGTGTGTAGTTGTGTTATGATAAAAGCTGACTGTGTGTGGTTGTGTGTAGTTGTGTTATGATGAAAGCTGACTGTGTGTGGTTGTGTGTAGTTGTGTTATTGATGAAAGCTGACTGTGTGTAGTTGTGTGTAGTTGTGTTATTGATGAAAGCTGACTGTCTGTAGTTGTGTGTAGTTGTGTTATTGATGAAAGCTGACTGTGTGTAGGTGTGTGTAGTTGTGTTATGATGAAAGCTGACTGTGTGTAGTTGTGTGTAGTTGTGTTATGATGAAAGCTGACTGTGTGTAGGTGTGTGTAGTTGTGTTATGATGAAAGCTGACTGTGTGTAGTTGTGTGTAGTTGTGTTATTGATGAAAGCTGACTGTGTGTAGTTGTGTGTAGTTGTGTTATGATGAAAGCTGACTGTGTGTAGTTGTGTGTAGTTGTGTTATTGATGAAACCTGACTGTGTGTGGTTGTGTGTAGTTGTGTGTAGTTGTGTTATTGATGAAAGCTGACTGTGTAGTTGTGTGTAGTTGTGTTATTGATGAAAGCTGACTGTGTGTAGTTGTGTGTAGTTGTGTTATTGATGAAAGCTGACTGTGTGTAGTTGTGTGTAGTTGTGTTATTGATGAAAGCTGACTGTGTGTAGTTGTGTGTAGTTGTGTTATGATGAAAGCTGACTGTGTGTAGTTGTGTTATTGATGAAACCTGACTGTGTGTAGTTGTGTGTAGTTGTGTTATTGATGAAACCTGACTGTGTGTAGTTGTGTGTAGTTGTGTTATTGATGAAAGCTGACTGTGTGTAGTTGTGTGTAGTTGTGTTATGATGAAAGCTGACTGTGTGTAGTTGTGTGTAGTTGTGTTATGATGAAACCTGACTGTGTGTGGTTGTGTGTAGTTGTGTGTAGTTGTGTTATTGATGAAACCTGACTGTGTGTGGTTGTGTGTAGTTGTGTGTAGTTGTGTTATTGATGAAAGCTGACTGTGTGTAGTTGTGTGTAGTTGTGTTATTGATGAAAGCTGACTGTGTGTAGTTGTGTGTAGTTGTGTTATGATGAAAGCTGACTGTGTGTAGTTGTGTTATTGATGAAAGCTGACTGTGTGTGGTTGTGTGTAGTTGTGTGTAGTTGTGTTATTGATGAAAGCTGACTGTGTGTAGTTGTGTGTAGTTGTGTTATTGATGAAAGCTGACTGTGTGTAGTTGTGTGTAGTTGTGTTATTGATGAAACCTGACTGTGTGTAGTTGTGTGTAGTTGTGTTATGATGAAAGCTGACTGTGTGTAGTTGTGTGTAGTTGTGTTATGATGAAAGCTGACTGTGTGTAGTTGTGTGTAGTTGTGTTATGATGAAAGCTGACTGTGTGTAGTTGTGTGTAGTTGTGTTATTGATGAAAGCTGACTGTGTGTGGTTGTGTGTAGTTGTGTTATTGATGAAACCTGACTCTGTGTGGTTGTGTGTAGTTGTGTGTAGTTGTGTTATTGATGAAAGCTGACTGTGTGTAGTTGTGTGTAGTTGTGTTATTGATGAAAGCTGACTGTGTGTAGTTGTGTGTAGTTGTGTTATTGATGAAAGCTGACTGTGTGTAGTTGTGTGTAGTTGTGTTATTGATGAAACCTGACTGTGTGTGGTTGTGTGTAGTTGTGTTATGATGAAAGCTGACTGTGTGTAGTTGTGTGTAGTTGTGTTATGATGAAAGCTGACTGCGTGTAGTTGTGTGTAGTTGTGTTATGATGAAAGCTGACTGTGTGTAGTTGTGTGTAGTTGTGTTATGATGAAAGCTGACTGTGTGTAGTTGTGTGTAGTTGTGTTATGATGAAAGCTGACTGTGTGTAGTTGTGTTATGATGAAAGCTGACTGTGTGTAGTTGTGTTATTGATGAAACCTGACTGTGTGTGGTTGTGTGTAGTTGTGTTATTGATGAAAGCTGACTGTGTGTGGTTGTGTGTAGTTGTGTTATTGATGAAACCTGACTGTGTGTAGTTGTGTGTAGTTGTGTTATTGATGAAAGCTGACTGTGTGTAGTTGTGTGTAGTTGTGTTATGATGAAACCTGACTGTGTGTAGTTGTGTTATTGATGAAAGCTGACTGTGTGTGGTTGTGTGTAGTTGTGTTATGATGAAAGCTGACTGTGTGTAGTTGTGTGTAGTTGTGTTATGATGAAAGCTGACTGTGTGTAGTTGTGTGTAGTTGTGTTATGATGAAACCTGACTGTGTGTGGTTGTGTGTAGTTGTGTTATGTTGAAAGCTGACTGTGTGTAGTTGTGTGTAGTTGTGTTATGATGAAAGCTGACTGTGTGTAGTTGTGTATAGTTGTGTTATTGATGAAACCTGACTGTGTGTAGTTTTGTGTAGTTGTGTTATGATGAAAGCTGACTGTGTGTGGTTGTGTGTAGTTGTGTTATTGATGAAAGCTGACTGTGTGTAGTTGTGTGTAGTTGTGTTATTGATGAAAGCTGACTGTGTGTAGTTGTGTTATGATGAAAGTTGACTGTGTGTAGTTGTGTGTAGTTGTGTTATGATGAAACCTGACTGTGTTTAGTTGTGTGTAGTTGTGTTATTGATGAAAGCTGACTGTGTGTAGTTGTGTGTAGTTGTGTTATTGATGAAAGCTGACTGTGTGTAGTTGTGTTATTGATGAAACCTGACTGTGTGTAGTTGTGTGTAGTTGTGTTATGATGAAAGCTGACTGTGTGTGGTTGTGTGTAGTTGTGTTATTGATGAAAGCTGACTGTGTGTAGTTGTGTGTAGTTGTGTTATTGATGAAAGCTGACTGTGTGTAGTTGTGTGTAGTTGTGTTATTGATGAAAGCTGACTGTGTGTAGTTGTGTTATGATGAAAGCTGACTGTGTGTGGTTGTGTGTAGTTGTGTTATTGATGAAAGCTGACTGTGTGTAGTTGTGTGTAGTTGTGTTATTGATGAAATCTGACTGTGTGTAGTTGTGTTATTGATGAAAGCTGACTGTGTGTAGTTGTGTGTAGTTGTGTTATTGATGAAAGCTGACTGTGTGTAGTTGTGTGTAGTTGTGTTATGATGAAACCTGACTGTGTGTAGTTGTGTTATGATGAAACCTGACTGTGTGTGGTTGTGTGTAGTTGTGTTATTGATGAAACCTGACTGTGTGTAGTTGTGTGTAGTTGTGTTATTGATGAAAGCTGACTGTGTGTGGTTGTGTGTAGTTGTGTTATTGATGAAAGCTGACTGTGTGTAGTTGTGTGTAGTTGTGTTATTGATGAAAGCTGACTGTGTGTAGTTGTGTGTAGTTGTGTTATTGATGAAACCTGACTGTGTGTAGTTGTGTTATGATGAAAGCTGACTGTGTGTGGTTGTGTGTAGTTGTGTTATGATGAAAGCTGACTGTGTGTAGTTGTGTTATGATGAAAGCTGACTGTGTGTGGTTGTGTGTAGTTGTGTTATGATGAAAGCTGACTGTGTGTGGTTGTGTGTAGTTGTGTGTAGTTGTGTTATTGATGAAACCTGACTGTGTGTGGTTGTGTGTGGTTGTGTGTAGTTGTGTTATGATGAAAGCTGACTGTGTGTAGTTGTGTGTAGTTGTGTTATGATGAAAGCTGACTGTGTGTAGTTGTGTGTAGTTGTGTTATTGATGAAAGCTGACTGTGTGTAGTTGTGTGTAGTTGTGTTATTGATGAAAGCTGACTGTGTGTAGTTGTGTGTAGTTGTGTTATGATGAAAGCTGACTGTGTGTAGTTGTGTTATTGATGAAACCTGACTGTGTGTGGTTGTGTGTAGTTTTGTGTAGTTGTGTTATGATGAAAGCTGACTGTGTGTAGTTGTGTGTAGTTGTGTGTAGTTGTGTTATTGATGAAAGCTGACTGTGTGTAGTTGTGTGTAGTTGTGTTATGATGAAAGCTGACTGTGTGTGGTTGTGTGTAGTTGTGTTATGATGAAAGCTGACTGTGTGTGGTTGTGTGTAGTTGTTATTGATGAAAGCTGACTGTGTGTAGTTGTGTGTAGTTGTGTTATGATGAAAGCTGACTGTGTGTAGTTGTGTGTAGTTGTGTTATGATGAAAGCTGACTGTGTGTAGTTGTGTTATGATGAAAGCTGACTGTGTGTGGTTGTGTGTAGTTGTGTTATGATGAAAGCTGACTGTGTGTAGTTGTGTGTAGTTGTGTTATGATGAAAGCTGACTGTGTGTATTGTTGTGATTGATAGCTGACTTGTGTGGTTGTGTGTAGTTGTGTTAGATGAAAGCCGACTGTGTGTAGTTGCATGTAGTTGTGTTATGATGAAAGCTGACTGTGTGAGCAGTTGAGTGCGTGATGAAGCCGATTGTGTTAGTGCATGCAAGCGCTTGATCTGACTGTGTGGTTGTGTGTAGTTGTGTTATTGATGAAACCTGACTGTGTGTAGTTGTGTGTAGTTGTGTTATGATGAAAGCTGACTGTGTGTAGTTGTGTGTAGTTGTGTTATTGATGAAAGCTGACTGTGTGTAGTTGTGTGTAGTTGTGTGTAGTTGATGCGATGAAAGCTGACTGTGTGTGCTGTGTGTAATTGTGTGTAGTTGCGCCACATGTGTGCTGACTGTGTGTAGTTGTGTAGTTGTGTTATGATGGCAAAGCTGATCGTAAGTGCATGGTGTGTGGTTGTGTTATGGATGAAAACCCGACCGCGTGGTGTGTAGTGTGCATGTGTTATTACGAAAGCTGACTCGTAGTTGTGTGTAGTTGTAGTTATGATGAAACCTGACTGTGTGTGGTTGTGTGTAGTCTCTGTTATTGATGAAAGCTGACGCGTGTGTTGGGTGTAGTTGTGTTGGCTGATGAAAGCTGACTCGGCGTAGAAGGCCGTGTGCATGCTGCTGTGTTGGTGTGAGTTGCGTTTCGACTGTGCGTGTAGTTAGTGTGTAGTTGTGTTATGATGAGCTGACTGTGTCAGTTGTGAATATGCAGCATTGATGAAACCTGATGTGTAGCAGTGGCAGTGCAGTGTGTGTGTAGCTGTGTTATGATGAAACCTGACTGTGTGGTAGTGTGGTGTAGTTGTGTTATTGATGAAACCTGACTGTGTGTGGCTGTGTAGTTGTGTTATTGATGAAACCTGACTGTGTGTGGTTGTGTGTAGCTGTGTTATTGATGAAAGCTGACTGTGTGCGTTGTGTGTAGTTGTGTTGTTGATGAAAACTCGACTGTGTGTAGTTGCGTGCAGTTGATGAAAGCCGATCGCGATGCTGCAGCTGCAGTGTGGTTGTGCTTATTGATTGAAAGCTGACCGTGCGTAGCCGGGTGTGTGGTTGTGTTATTGATGAAAATCTGACCGTGTGTAGTTGTGTCATTGATTGAAAAGCTGACTGCGTGTAGTTGTGCGTAGTTGTGTTATTGATGAAAGCTGACCGTGTGTAGCCGTGCGTACTTGTGCGTGGAAAGTTGTGTTATCGACGAAATGGCTGCGTGCAGTCGTGTGTGTGTGTGTGACGATGAAAGCTGATCAGGTAGTTGTGTGTGTCGAAATGGTTGCGTTGATGAAACCTGACTGTGTGTAGTTGTGTGAAGTTGTGCTATGATTGAAACCTGATCAGTGCAGAAGCTGCGTGAAGCCAGTGTTGGCCGACGAAACCCGACCGCGTGTAGTTGTGTGTGCCGTGTTACGGATGAAACCCAGACCGTGTGTGGTTGTGTGTAGCTGGTGTTATTGATGAAAAACCCGACTGTGCAGTGAAGCGTGTAGCTTGTGTTATGATGAAAGCTGACTGTGACGTGGTTGCGTGTGGTTGTGTTATTGATGAAAGCCGACTGTGTGCGTAGCTGTGTGTAGCTGTGTGTAGTTGTGTTAAGGATGAAAGCTTTGCACTACGTGTGGTTGTGTGTAGCTGTGTGTAGCTGCGTGTGATGAAAGCTGACTGTAGAACAGTGGAAGCAGGTGTAGTTTGTGTTATGATGAGTGCTGACTTGTTGCTGCAGTTGTGGAAGTTGGAAATACATGAGTGCACTGTGTGTGTAGTTGTGTTATTGATGAAA
>CM046789.1:3789512-3852012 GCA_025617405.1 Perca schrenkii | reverse complement strand
CACACGCACACACGCAGAGCTGCAGACAATGCGAACTACGTCGGCTCTTTAGTTTGGTTGAAGTCACAGTGAGTCACGGAAATGCTGATAAAGTGGTATCAAGTGTGGTTACAGTTTTTCATAACTTCAAGCAGACAGCGTTTGCTGTGATATGATATTAATGGCGAGCCGAAAGCGGTTGCGTTGCTGTTGACGTTACACTTCCTCAGAGCCGAGCAGGCACAGCAGTGGTTTTTCTGCCCTGGTGACTGACTGATAGGCTGAGGTTGTAAGGCAAGGCAACTTTATTTCTACAGCACCTTTTGGTTGTTTCACTAAAATGTTCAGTTGGGAGCCACTATGCTCCTAATGAAAAAAGTTAGTCTGGAGCCCTGCTGCCACCTTTCGCGCGCATCCCGCAGTGACAGGATGTAAGCAGTAGGGCCGAGATCATCGATGTAAGCCTGCAAAAGCGATGGATACATTTTAAAAAATGAAAAATGCAGATTCTGGTTATTAGGCTACAATGTGTCATTTTTGGTTGGTGGTGTGCCGCGGGATTTTTTTATGTAAAAAACTGTGCCGTGGCTCAAAAAAGGTTGAAAACCACTGGTCTACACAGCCCCCGATGCTAACGTTAGCACAAGTTTGGCTCACTGATAACCATAGTGAACAAACTGCAGCGCGGGGGGATACATATTGTAGCAGGGGACTTTAACAAGGCGTCCTTAAAGTCTGTACTCACCAGCTTTTTCCAGCATGTAGATTGTGTCACTAGAGGGAAGAACACACTAGACCATGTATACTCTAACATCAAGAAAGCATACAGAACTGCTCCTCTCCCTCACCTGGGCCAGTCAGATCACATCCAACTACTCCTGATCCCAGCATACATCAGTCAGATCACATCCAACTACTCCTGATCCCAGCATACACCAGATCACACCCAACTACTCCTGATCCCAGCATGCATCAGTCAGATCACATCCAACTACTCCTGATCCCAGCATGCATCAGTCAGATCACATCCAACTACTCCTGGTCCCAGCATGCATCAGTCAGATCACATCCAACTACTCCTGATCCCAGCATGCAATAGATCACATCCAACTACTCCTGATCCCAGCATGCATCAGATTACATCCAACTACTCCTGAGCACATATACTATACTAATACTAATTGAACTAGTGTAGTACCATTGAATTCTGAGTAAACATTCAGTTGTACACGTCTGCTGTAATGTAAATTGTGCAGCATACAAGCACGATGAAATCATAACAATAACAAAGGACTCTGTTCTGTAGATCAGGAGTAGTTGGATGTGATCTGACTGATGCATGCTGGGATCAGGAGTAGTTGGGTGTGATCTGATCCATGCTGGGATCAAGGTTATTATAGTTTTGCATTTTTCATTAGTTTTTATTTTTATTTCGTTTTGACTTTTTGTTTTCAAATTCAGTTTAGTTTTAATTAGTTTTTAAAGCGGGTTTACTAGTTTAGTTTAGTTTTTATTTTTTGAAAATGCTTAGTTTTAGTTTTTATTAGTTTTAGTCTTAGTTTTAGTCTTTTTTGTAATATGGGCTATTTGTTGGGGGCAAGATTCAAAAAGGTCTGAAAAAAGTATTGTGTAATAATAACTCAACAAAAAACATCATACAATTTTAGAAATATGTATTCACAATGTATTCAACAATATCACCAGTACATAAAATGTACATATGATGATGAGCACAAATACAGTATCTCACAAAAGTGAGTACACCCCTCACATGTTTGTAAATATTTCATTATATCTTTTAATGGGACAACACTGAAGAAATGACATTGTGTACAGCTTGTATAACAGTGTAAATGTGCTGTCCCCTCAAAATAACTCAACACACAGCCATTAATGTCTAAACCGCTGGCAACTAAAGTCAGTCCCCCCCCTATGTTAAATTCCCATTGAGGCAGGCAGATTTTTATTTTTAAAGGCCAGTTATTTCATGGATCCAGGATACTATGCATCCTGATAAAGTTCCCTTGGCCTTTGGAATTAAAATAGCCCCACATCATCACATGCCCTTCACCATACCTAGAGATTGCCATGGTTTTATGTCGGTTAGCCTAATAGCTGGTTTGATTTGCATTGAGAGATGATTTTATGGAAAGTACCCCATGCCAATCAGTGTGTTGAGTTACACTATTATACAAGCTGTACACTCAATACTTTACATAGTAGCAAAGTGTGAGTTCTTCAGTGTTGTCCCATTAAAAGATATAATTAAATATTTACTAAAATGTGAGGGATGTTCTCACTTTTGTGAGATACTGTATGTAAACAGTCTACACAAGACGCAGCAGTAAGTGCAAAATGTGTTAGTAACTGGGCCAGGAATAAACCTAAATAGCCAACAGACTAAAGAAGACAGACATCAACAGGTGTTTTAACTTTGGTGCGAGTAAAGTGGCGAACTTTTAGAAGTCAATCGACTCCCACAGTTGTGTAGCTAGACATCCCAATATCAATCCACATATTAACTCACGCGTCCTCACGCTTTTAGTGTCCATGCGTATTTACTAACCAGCAGCTATCGGGTCGCCGGTGAAAGCCCTCCTGTAGTGTTCTCTGTCCTGTGGTTGTCTCCGTCATGCTGCCTGGCCCTGGCCCCATACATCCAGGCCCTGTACCGGGGTTATATTAACTTCTGTTTCGGGGGAAGGGGGCTTTGCGTTCTCCTTGCCCTGTCACTGTTTGTTAAGGTAAGCTAGGTTAGCCTCCTTGTGCGCGCTTCTCAAATGTACTTTCAAATTCGTGTGATTTTTCCCTTAATTGTCCACTTATTTTACCACCTTCCACTGCGAGGCACTTGCTTTTATCTGACACAGTCATAATCAAATACGTCTCTGCTGCTTTCTCCCGACTTTCGGTACCGCTATCTATGATGCCAGGCGAGGGGTACGGACGTGTTGTGTTCAATTTGACGTGGAATGTCGGAATTTCTGGGTTCCCAGTCGGAAACTGATATGTCTACGGCATAGACTGAATAAAACAGGTCGGAAATGTCAACTCTGTTATTTGCTCTGTGAAAGACATTGACAAAGACGAAAACTAAGGACATTTACTCGATCATTTTATTTCATTTTAGTTAGTTTTGCAAACAGACATTACAGTTTTAGTTAGTTATCGTTTTTTTGCAATGCCTCGTTTTTATTTTTATTTCAGTTAACGACAATGTTTTTTCCCACCTAGTTTTCGTTATTTCGTTCGTTTTCGTTAACGATTATAACCTTGGCTGGGATCAGGAGTACTTGGATGTGATGTGATGTATGCTGGGATCAGAAGTAGTTGGATGGGATCTGATCTGATGTATGCTGGGATCAGGAGTAGTTGGGTGTGATCTGATGTATGCTTGAATCAGGAGTAGTTGGATGTGATCTGACTGATGTATGCTGGGATCAGGAGTAGTTGGGTGTGATCTGGTGTATGCTGGGATCAGGAGTAGTTGGATGTGATCTGACTGGCCCAGGTGAGGGAGAGGAGCAGTTCTGTATGCTTTCTTGATGTTAGAGTATACATGGTCTAGTGTGTTCTTCCCTCTAGTAGCACACTCTACATGCTGGAAAAAGCTGGGGAGTACAGACTTTAAGGACGCCTTGTTAAAGTCCCCTGCTACAATATGTATCCCCTTCAGGTGATCGAGCTGCAGTGTGTTCACTATGGTTAGCAGTGAGCCAAACTTGTGCTAACGTTGGCATCAGGGGGTGTGTAGACGGCGGTGTGCTGTTTTCGTGGTAAATAAAATGGCCTGTTAATTACCAACAGGACTTCCAGGTCAGGTGAGCAGTGCTGGGCAACGATCCTTCAGTCGGTACTCCATTCATTCTGCACAGAAATGCAGTCCTCTGCCTCTGGTCTAGCCGGAGTTTTTGTTTCGATCTTGCCGGTAGCTTAGCCTGGGTAAACCCTGACGAACTTCCGGCAAATTTTAGATTTGCTCTGCAAGTCAGTCTGGCGAAGAGCCCATTCAAACCCATTTCCAATGTCCTCAAAATTGAGGCACCAATCACAACCGTTGAGGCGGGCTTTACACCAATCACAACCATTGAGGCGGGCTTTACGCGACTAGCAGCTTTTTGTTTACATTCAACATGACGGCTACCGAAGCCGTGCTTCACGTGCTCGGCCATGACCGGCGAGCGGCAGGTCAGTCTGACATATGCCGATTTCATGCAGGTCAATACTACAATTAACTGACAACATAAGTTATACGAGTTACAGTTCTCAAGGACGCACGCACACACGGACAGAGGCACAGTCTCTTTTTCCTTCTCCTTCTTCTCAACTTCTCCGCCGTGTGTGGCGCGTAACCGCTCGCGGTGTGAAGCGCGTGTCCGCGCTATTCTTGCACATGTAGGGAACCTCATGAATTAACCTGCAACATGTCAGCTGTTTGGAAATTCTTCAGTGTGTGTGCAGAAGATAAGTTTGCAATATGCAACACCTGCTGCAAGGGTGTGGAGGGACGACACCTAAAACCCAAATAACATTTTTTTTTTTGGATATTGGATGTGAAAAGTGTCACCCGGATCGTTGGTCTGATTGGTTGAAGGACTATCCAATGGCGCCCAGAGGCATTTGAGCGGTGTCCCTTTGGTCAGTGAACCTTTCCTAGACCCACTCTCAGTTACAACTGAGAAGGGTCTGGTGTCAACCAGGCTACCGGTAGCTAGCTCAGCGTGCTAGATGCCGACAACAATCCACGGAGCGTCCGGTCTGGCTAGGTCCTCTGAGATGTTATGAGCCGCCTGGAAGGCTCCTGTAACGACAGGAGAGCTAGCAGCCGCTGCACAATCGTGCGCCGCCATCTTTGTTGACATTAGTGAATGTGTAGTGTTCCAATGCGTGTTTTGAAGTGTTTTTTTCTAACTCATTTAAATACTCGATAATGTCAATTTGCACATTGTTAACACAACAATGACAATATTATCGTAGATGATATATATCGCCCACCCCTGCTATAGGTATAATCTCCCTCTGTCTATTCCCCATCAATTCACAAGCACAAGAGAAAAAGTATTTTGTACTTACATTTAATACCCCTGGAACTCATTGGAAGTTGATTGAAGATGGCATAGTTGGTAGTGTTGTTACAACCAGTCAACTGAACCAACGATCTTTTCACAAAACCTTGTCAAACTGTCAAAATCCATCAACATTACGTGCATGAGCTACTTTCTGACATTCTAACTGAAAGTGGCTGAATATCAAAATATATGATAGAAGCATTTTGTTAAACCACTTACAAGTGTTATGTTGACAACACTATTGAAACAATTACTTTTTATTACAACTGTACATGAATAAAGAGGCCATTTGGCCCTGAACTAATAGGGTATTCTATTTGTCCATTCTATTGGCTCCATTCTATTTTGAAGACTTGTGCTGGCTGCATAAGTCTAATTTAAGGCTCTCACATATAAATAGTATGGGTATATTGTACATTTTCTGAATCATCAGAGTGCCTTGAGTATTGAAGTTGTTGAGTTTTGTGTCCCTGGTGTTCTGTCATGCCCCAGGGATAAAAGAAAGCACACAGTTTAGGCGTAAATTGGGAGAAAATGTGTGTTATTTCTGGTTTAAAGAAGTCATGTGACCTCTGTGATTGTCAGACAGATTCAGTTCTGGGCTTAAATGAAAGCCTAAAAGGTCCCCTTTCCAACGATACCAAGCACCATATTATAGAATATTGACAATATCCCTACCATGAGCCTAAACCAGATATACACCAGATTTCAAAAACGGAATTTATCTTAGGGGTTTAGTAACTTCATGAGATGAAAAAAAGTGATTCGCTACCACCCTTGCACTGCTATCGTGATTTTTCTAGTACTAGGGGTGTATACCTTGCCAAATATCACTATGAGCCTTTGTCCCCCCGATTATACCGATCAACCCCCCTGGCTCAAGGACTAGAAGGGGGGAATGTTCTTCCGTTGATAGTTAACAGGCGCACACGTTGTCATCAGGATTGTTTACTACACAACCACTGAGTTTACTGGAATACACACAGAGAGAGATATAGAGTATTGATATATGCAGTGATAATATACTGTTTATACATGGAAGCTTTTATCAGGGAGTTTCTGTTTGGGTTCTTATCTCAACAAATGTTGACTCTCTCTCCCTCTCTGTCTCCCTCTCCATCTCTCTCTCTCTCCCTCTCTCCTGTATGTCTCTCTCCCTCCCTTTCTGTCTCTCTCTGTCTCTGTCTCTCTCTCCCTCTCTGTCTCTCTGTCTCTCTCTCCCTCTCTGTCTCTCTTTGTCTCTCTGTCTCTCTCCCTCTCTGTCTCTCTCCCTCTCTGTCTCCCTCCCTGTCTGTCTCTCTGTCTCTCTCTCCCTCTCTGTCTCTCTCCCTGTCTGTCTCTCTGTCTCTCTCTCTCTCTCTCTCTCCCTGTCTGTCTCTCTGTCTCTCTGTCTCTCTTTGTCTCTCTCCCTCTCTGTCTCTCTGTCTCTCTTTGTCTCTCTCCCTCTCTGTCTATGTCTCTCTGTCTCTCTCCCTGTCTCTCTCTGTGTGTCTCTATCTCTCTCTCTTTCCCTCTCTCTCTGTTTCTCTCTCTCTCTATCTGTCTCTTCTCTCTCTCTCTCTCTCTTCTCTCTCTCTCTCCCTCCCTCTCTCTCTCCATCTCCCTCCCTCTCTCTCTCCCTCTCCCTCTCCCTCTCTCTTGTCTCCCAGGGTGAAGGAGTCCACTGGGTGGCAGCAGGTCTTCACCTCTCCCCGTCTGGACTGGGTGATCGACCGAGTGGCGCTGAACGCCAAGGTGATGGCCGGCTCGCTGGGAGACAACGACAAGATGGTGGCCGTGGCCTCGGGGACCGAGATCATCCTGTGGGCCATCTGCCCCGACGGCAACGGGAACGAAATCGGTGCGTCTAAAGACACTGACCAATCACGTTGTGTTGTTTACTTATGTATGAGGATCGTAACACAACAACAGGAGGCTGCTGTCCGAACCACGCAAACTTTATTACTACTTTCCACCTTGACAAAGACGGCGCCTACCAGAGAACATTTTTGTTTTTATCTTTCACAACAAAAAGTTAAAAGATCCACCTCGTTTGGAAAAGAGACTGCGTTGCTATATCGCCCGCATAATATTAACACACGCGCGCACACACCTGTATCACGCACACACGCACACACACACACCTGTATCACACACACATACACACACACAGACACAGACACACACGGACACAAGCATGCACACAAGCACATATACACACACACCTCTGTATCACACACACACACACACACACACACAGACACACACACACACCTGTATCACGCACACACACACACACACACACACACACAGACACACACAGACACAAGCATGCAAACAATCACATATACACACACACACACCTCTGTATCACACACACACACACAGACACACACACACACCTGTATCACACACACATACACGCACACACACACATGCACACACATACACACGCACAGACACTTTACACACACACACACACACACCTGTATCACACACACACACACACACCTGTATCACACACACACGCACATAAAAACACACACACCTGTAATACACGCACATACACACGCACATACACACGCACACACACACGCACACACACACACACAGACACACGCATGCACACAAGCACATATACACACACACACACACACACACCTCTGTATCACAGACACACACGCACACACACACCTGTATCACACACACATACACGCACATACACACGCACACACACAGACACACACGCACACCTGTATCACACACACACGCACATACACACACACACACACCTGTATCTCACACACACACACACACACACACACATACAGACACACACAGTACTCCAAAAAATCCACCTTGTTTTGAAAAGAAACTGCGTTGCTATATCGCCCGCTTAATATTAATGCTCTGCTTGAAAGTAAGCCTTCTCTAAACCCACCAGACTCCATGTAAATAAAGAGTGATTTTAGCATCGTAAAACACACTTCATTCAAAGTCGACAAAAACTAAATAAAACTATTAAAAGCTGTTTTTGGGATCGTCTTTCCACTTTTCCAACCATCACAACTCTAGTTCCGGTTGACATAAACACATAGTTTACTGATTTACATGTGACAATATGTTGGCTCTATACACACTAAAAGTAGTGATATTTTAAATGGAGTCTGGTGGGTTTAGAGCTAGAGACTTCAGAGCTGTTTCTGGTTAAACAGAAAGGTCTCAAAGAGGTTTTTAAAGGTCTATCTCTGAAAGGATCCTTTCCATAATGTTGTCAGACACTTAGAATATTAATCTGAGTCTGTCAGCGGCAAAAACAGAACTTTTAGTGGACGCAAACTAACGATGAACATTTGCCCCGTAGGGTTACATTGCAGTTCTCGCTTAATACTGGACCAATGTCAAAGATTGTTGTTCATATCAGTCACTTACACACACACACAAACACACACACACACACACACACACACACACACACACACACACAGGGAAACAGGGTCCAGGCTGAATGAAAACGGTAGTTACCCTCTAAAAATATATTGGGAAGTATCTAAAGTAGGGATGCACCGAACCCAGATTTTTGGTGTTCTGCCGAATACCGAACCTACTGGTTAAGATTCTGCCGAACCCCGAACCGAACCGAACCCTACTCCCATTCTTAACACAGTAAACACATTAACGAAGTAAACAAAGTCAACAGCAGTGCATTTTTCTTTGTATTTTAAGTTTAAAAAATAAAAAAGAATAGGCAACATTATGCCTGGCACACAAGTGGGAAAAACTATTTTTGACAAGGCCTATGTTTACCCTATCTCAAGATCCAACCAATATCCAAATTATTAGCCTTTTAGATTTATAATCCCATAAAGTAGGCTACCCCCACGCTCTATTCACATCGCTATCGCCAGATGAGTGACAATTTTGTTTTGCAAACTTTCGCTTACCAGTGTATGATGAAGGGATGTTGGGTGGGTGGAATTAGAAAGCTACCGTTAGCTAACGAGCAGCAGTCGCTCCGCTCCCGCTGTAGGAAGACTCATTTACCGAGAGAACAGCTGACAGCCCGGGAGAGGCTCGGTCTGGTTAACACCAGTTTTTAGCTGTGACTGTCCTTCCTTTGCCGTACCTGAAGTTGCTGCATTCTGGCTGCTGTCTGGAGATTCCTTCATGCACAATTCGTATTCTTTCGGATGTTTCATACGCAAATGTCTTAACAGCGGCGATGTTGTGTATAGTTTAGGGTCCTCGTCACCACGAGACCAATCGGCATTGCAAATTGAACATGTAGCGCGACTTGAATCGCCTTCTTTTGACTGAAAGTACTGCCAAACAACAACTTTTTCTGCTCACAAGTTCCATTTTCACTTTCTCACAGCTTACTGCCGTTGCTAGGTTGCTACTGCATTCCGTCTAGCTACGTCATTACGTCGATCACGTAACTCTACAAAGAGTAGTGAAGTAACAAGATGGTTCAGTCCAAGATAGCGGAGCTGCAGCTCTGTCATGGGTGCATGTCAGTTTTGTTTGCAATGGAACGTTCTATTGAGTTTCGCCTCTTGTTTCTTCTATACTCTTTGGCAAGAGCAGAAACTCAACACAACGATTGTCTCTTTTTCTCGAGTTTTGCCTCTCGTTACTTCTCTTTGGTACCGTTCGGTTCGGTTGAAAAACATTCTGACGTTCGGCAGTACCCGAACTCCGTCAAAAAGCCCAAAGTTCGGCCGAATTCCGAACCAAACGCTGGGTTCGGTGCATCCCTAATCTAAAGTATATTTTATATTTTATAACGTGTCTTTCTCCCGCAGGTGTCTTCAGTCTGAACGTGCCGGTGGAGGCCCTCTTCTTCGTTGGTAACCAGCTGATCGCCACCAGCCACACGGGGAAAGTTGGCGTTTGGAACGCCGTCACCAAACACTGGCAGGTGGGTGGGGGGGGTGGTTCACACACACACAGAGACACACACAGACACACACAGACACAAACACGGGCCGCCTCCTGATGAGACTGATCAAAGATAATCAATAGCTTCCAGTTAGTTTGTTTTTTAATAATAATAATTTGTGTGTGTGTGTGTGTGTGTGTGTGTGTGTGTGTGGTAGAATCAGGACGTGGTTCCCATCAGCAGCTACGACACGGCCGGCTCCTTCCTCATCCTGGGCTGCAACAACGGCTCCATCTACTACATCGGTGAGACACACACACAGACATACATATACACACACACATACGCACACACACACACACCTGTATCACACACAGACATACATGCACATACACACGCACACACACACATATACACACACAAACATACATACGCACACATACACACACACACCTGTATCACACGCACACACAGACATATATACACATGCACATACACACGCACATACACGCACACACACAAACATCTGTATCACACACAGACATACATGCACATACACATATACACACATACACAGACACACACACCTGTATCACACACACACACACACACACACACCTGTATCACACACACACAGAAACGCACACACACACAAACCTGTATCACACACAGAGACACACACACATACACACACCTGTATCACGCAGAGACACACACACACACGTGCACACATACTTGTATCACACACACACAAGTCGTGATATATTATAGCCAAAGTTTTTTAACCCGGCAATTTAGTGCAGTTTTACTTAAAGTTTTACTTACTTGTGTGTCTGTGTGTGTGTGTGTGTGTGTGTGTGTGTGTGTGTGTGTGTGTGTGTGTGTGTGTGTGTGTGTTTTTCCAGATGTGCAAAAGTTTCCTCTGAGGATGAAGGACAACGATCTGCTGGTGACGGAGCTGTACCGAGACCCGACCGAAGACGCCATCACCGCTCTCAGCGTCTACCTAACTCCCAAAACCAGTACGCAACCACTTCATACCAAATACTGCTGCCTACGACACCACTTCATACCAAATACTGCTGCCTACGACACCACTTCATACCTAATACTGCTGCCTACGACACCACTTCATACCTAATACTGCTGCCTACGACCCCACTTCATACCAAATACTGCTGCCTACGACACCACTTCATACCAAATACTGCTGCCTACGACACCACTTCATACCAAATACTGCGCCTCGCATACCACTTCATACCAAATGCTGCCTCACGACCACTTCATACCAAATACTGCTGCCCTACGACACCACTTCATACCAAATACTGCGCCTCGCCACCACTTCATACCAAATGCTGCTGCCTACGACACTCACTTCATACCAAATACTGCTGCCTACGACACCACTTCATACCAAATACTGCTGCCTACGCACACTCACTTCATACCAAATACTGCTGCCTACGCAACCACTTCATACCAAATACTGCTGCCTACGCAACCACTTCATACTAAGTACTGCTGCCCTACGACACCACTTCATACCAAATACTGCTGCCTACGACACCACTTCATACCTAATACTGCTGCCTACGACACCACTTCATACCAAATACTGCTGCCTACGACACCACTTCATACCAAATACTGCTGCCTACGACACCACTTCATACCAAATACTGCTGCCTACGCAACCACTTCATACCAAATACTGCTGCCTACGAAACCACTTCATACCAAATACTGCTGCTTACGACACCACATCATACCAAATACTGCTGCCCTACGACACCACTTCATACCAAATACTGCTGCCTACTACACCACTTCATACCAAATACGGCACCACTTATACCTAATACTGCCGCCTACGACACCACTTCTTACCAACTACTGCTGCCTACGACACCACTTCATACCAAATACTGCTGCCTACGACACCACTTCATACCAAATACTGCACCTACTACACCACTTCATACCAAATACTGCTGCCTACAGCACCACTTCATACCAAATACTGCTGCCTACGTACACCACTTCATACCAAATACTGCTGCCTACAGCACCACTTCATACCAAATACTGCTGCCTACGACACCACTTCATACCAAATACTGCTGCCTACAGCACCACTTCATACCAAATACTGCTGCCTACGACACCACTTCATACCAAATACTGCTGCCTACGACACCACTTCATACCAAATACTGCTGCCTACGACACCACTTCATACCAAATACTGCTGCCTACGACCCCACTTCATACCAAATACTGCTGCCTACGACACCACTTCATACCAAATACTGCTGCCTACGACACCACTTCATACCAAATACTGCTGCCTACGCAACCACTTCATACCAAATACTGCTGCCTACGCAACCACTTCATACCAAATACTGCCGCCTACGTCACCACTTCATACCAAATACTGCCGCCTACGTCACCACTTCATACCAAATACTGCTGCCTACGCAACCACTTCATACCAAATACTGCTGCCTACGACACCACTTCATACCAAGTACTGCTGCCTACGACACCACTTCATACCAAATACTGCTGCTTACGACACCACATCATACCAAATACTGCTGCCTACGACACCACTTCATACCAAATACTGCTGCCTACTACACCACTTCATACCAAATACGGCACCACTTTATACCTAATACTGCCGCCTACGACACCACTTCTTACCAACTACTGCTGCCTACGACACCACTTCATACCAAATACTGCTGCCTACGGCACCACTTCATACCAAATACTGCCACCTACTACACCACTTCATACCAAATACTGCTGCCTACAGCACCACTTCATACCAAATACTGCTGCCTACTACACCACTTCATACCAAATACTGCTGCCTACAGCACCACTTCATACCAAATACTGCTGCCTACGACACCACTTCATACCAAATACTGCTGCCTACAGCACCACTTCATACCAAATACTGCTGCCTACGACACCACTTCATACCAAATACTGCTGCCTACGACACCACTTCATACCAAATACTGCTGCCTACGACACCACTTCATACCAAATACTGCTGCCTACGACCCCACTTCATACCAAATACTGCTGCCTACGACACCACTTCATACCAAATACTGCTGCCTACGACACCACTTCATACCAAATACTGCTGCCTACGCAACCACTTCATACCAAATACTGCTGCCTACGCAACCACTTCATACCAAATACTGCCGCCTACGTCACCACTTCATACCAAATACTGCCGCCTACGTCACCACTTCATACCAAATACTGCTGCCTACGCAACCACTTCATACCAAATACTGCTGCCTACGACACCACTTCATACCAAGTACTGCTGCCTACGACACCACTTCATACCAAATACTGCTGCCTACGACACCACTTCATACCTAATACTGCTGCTTACGACACCACTTCATACCAAATACTGCTGCCTACGACACCACTTCATACCAAATACTGCTGCCTACGACACCACTTCATACCAAATACTGCTGCCTACGACACCACTTCATACCTAATACTGCTGCTTACGACACCACTTCATACCAAATACTGCTGCTTACGACACCACATCATACCAAATACTGCTGCCTACGACACCACTTCATACCAAATACTGCTGCCTACTACACCACTTCATACCAAATACGGCACCACTTTATACCTAATACTGCCGCCTACGACACCACTTCTTACCAACTACTGCTGCCTACGACACCACTTCATACCAAATACTGCTGCCTACGGCACCACTTCATACCAAATACTGCCACCTACTACACCACTTCATACCAAATACTGCTGCCTACAGCACCACTTCATACCAAATACTGCTGCCTACTACACCACTTCATACCAAATACTGCTGCCTACTACACCACTTCATACCAAATACTGCTGCCTACAGCACCACTTCATACCAAATACTGCTGCCTACGACACCACTTCATACCAAATACTGCTGCCTACGTCACCACTTCATACCTAATCCTGCCGCCTACGGCACCACTTCATACCAAATACTGCCGCCTATGGCACCACCTAATACTGTTCATATACACGTCAGATTTCTATTCTTATTGGATAATGTCAACTGACATTTTCAGGAACACATAGTCATGGAAATTTGCCGAAAAGTCGTGAAAAAGTATTAGACATTTATTGATCCTTTCGGAAATCCATCTTGCACCATACAGCTCATCAAATAGACAGACAACAGACCATAGACAACGGACAACAACAAGACCACTAACCCCTCCCTTCCCCCCGCACAACCACAATATTGGTACAGTCTTGGTTAAAATGGTTTGAACCCTGTGTGTTTTGTGTGCTCAGGCGACAGCGGGAACTGGATTGAGATCGCGTACGGGACCAGCTCCGGGACGGTCCGGGTCATCGTTCAGCACCCGGAGACGGTGGGCTCGGGGCCGCAGCTCTTCCAGACCTTCTCCGTGCACCGCAGCCCCGTCACCAAGATCATGCTGTCGGAGAAACACCTCATCTCAGGTACCGCTCTCTGGGACCTGGGTCGCAGCTTCTCTTTTCACCAAAACCACATTATTGAGATTTTAAACACATTGCAATTAGTTCTGTCTGTTAAACGCGTCATTAACGGCGTTAATGCAAACCCATTTTAACGTGGGTTACGGGTTTCAATTTTTTTATCGCAAGATTAACGTTCTTTTTGGCCCAGAAAACTTTGTAGTTTTTTCACATGCTGTTGCAACAACTAGTAACGTTAGAAAAACTACAACATCACACCGGATCTAGCTAGACCGGAAACAAAACGACATGCACGCTGCACACACTTGTTTGCACTTTCTTGCGAGCCGGCCAAAGAGTAGTACATACCTGCAAACTAGTCGCTTTTCGACGAAAATCGCCATTTTGAATGGGGTCCGAGACCCGGGGATAATACGGCACCGGTGCCTTAACAACCGTTATCTACCGGACCAAATAGCAACGCGGATTTCGGTGCTTTATTTAGGTGCCACTTAGATGCCTGTGCTTCTTTCTGATGCTCGGAAAACGGACGTTAGAGGGAACTGAAACATTGCTGTAGAGGAGGCCAGTCATCACTACACTTAGCAGCAGGTAACGTTAGCCTACCGTTAGCTAGTTTACACTACACTTAGCAGCAGGTAACGTTAGCCTACCGTTAGCTAGCAGCTGGATTAAACACGGTTAAAATGTTTACAGCTAAACGGTGTAAAGTGTGTCTGTATTTCACTGGAGAGGACTCCAACACTGCGTGTCTGAAAAACACAGTCATGATGTCATGTTGCTCGCCCTCGCCAGCCTCGTGGTGCATTCACTGTAATTGTAAAATACCCTTTTCCCATCCAGTGGTTGTTTTCACTGTTTTGTGCTCCTTTGTTTTTAGATCAACTTTTTATTGTTTTATATTTTTGAACAGACAAATACAATTGAACAAGGTGCTCCTTTTTTAAATATATATATCTTTCGGTTCAGGCACCGTTTTAAAAGTATCGTATCATGTTGATAAGAGCATTAAAATGAGAAAAAATAATGGGACAAAAAGAAATCAAGGGACATTTAAAAAAGATAAGAATTTGCAATTAATTGCGAGTTAACTATGACATTAATGCGATTAATTGCGATTAAATGTTTTAATGGTTTGACAGCCCTAATTGCAACATGTATTTACCTTTTTTTCCAACTTCAAATTTTTCCCACAATTTCAAATGATGTCCCTAAAAGGAAACTTTGTCAACATCTGTTTTATCTAAAAAGATAAATGTCTCTTGTTTGTCCATCTCACTTCAGTTTTATTGCACCCTGACAGTACCTAGGTAAGGACTACTAGCCAGTCAGAAGCAGAGTATGAGGGCGTGCCCTGACAGTACCTAGGTAAGGACTACTAGCCAGTCAGAAGCAGAGTATGAGGGTGTGACCTGACAGTACCTAAGTAAGGACTACTAGCCAGTCAGAAGCAGAGTTTGTAACTTGGTCACGACCAAGTCTCTCTCCATTCCTTGAAGCTGTCTGGTGATTCTGGCGTGGGCCCTAACCGCCAGAGGTTTGTGAATGTGGTCTGGCCGACTGAAGTTGTTGATGTGTTTCACCCGTCTCAGTTTGTGCCGACAACAACCACGTGCGGACGTGGACGGTGACTCGCTTCAGAGGGATGATCTCCACGCAGCCGGGCTCCACGCCGCTCACCTCCTTCAAGATCCTCAGCCTGGACGACGTGGACGGACACGGGGGCTGCAGCGCCGGGACGGAGATAGGTAACACACACACACACACACACACACTCACAGCCAGAGATAGGTAACACACACACACACACACACACACAACATTATCACATTTCCCTCATTTAATACCAGACAAACAACTAAACAAAGATGCCACAAGATTCCACATGAGCTTACCGCTAGTCCGTCATGATCAAAAGTCCCAGTTCCTCACAGTAAAAGAGTTTGTACCTCTGCCGACCTCTTTGTCCGTCTTCCCCTCACAGTGAACTAATGCGCCTATTTGAGCCACTGACTAAGCGCGAGCTCCTAATTTCCCTAATTCAGTTCACCTGGTTGAGCCAGCACCAGAGTGCGCGCACAGTCACTAGAGGGCTGGCATGCAGAGCACGCGCAGGGGAGGCGGCATGCAGGAGACAGAAATGACGGGTACACGGAAGACAGCCACACCTCCGCCAGATTAGCGCGACACCTCCCACTCAATCTTTTCCGCGGCAATGCCCGGAAAGATCGCACTCTCAAATGGGCTGGTCTCCGCCCTGATTTTCCACCGGTACAAGGACCACAAGGCGCTGGACATCCCGATGCAGAATGTTACTCAATTCGGGATCTTTGGCACCCAATCTTGGATCTCTCACTGAAACGCTGGAGCTTAGAGAGACCCTCACATAAAAATCTTGGACAACACTTCTGTAATCAGGATTCACGCCGACGACTCTCGCAAGTCTGAACTGCCCTCTCAGAGCGTTTTGGTCGCAGAGCCACACTATGTCTCCAATGGCAACGTTCCTTTCAGCAGTATGCCACTTACTGCGAATGAACAGGTTCGGGCCAGCAAGCTGGCTCCAGGACTTCCAGAAGTTGTTAACTATACTTTGAACAGATACATGGTGTTGTCGACAGCTTTGAAGTCTCCACCTTGTGTGGCTCGCCCAAGCAACAGGTTGTTTGGCGTGATATACTGGATGCGCTCTTCTCGGCTCTGCACTCTGGCGTCGATCGGTCTCTCGTTAGCAAGATTAGCAGCTAGCTGGAGCACAGTCAGGAACTCACTGAAGGTAAGGCCTTCTACATTTCCAAGACTTTGGAGAGCTCTCTTCGTGACTCTGACAGCAGCTTTGGCGGCCCCATTTCGGTGAGGTGAATCTGCCGGGAGAATTTTCCACGTCCAGTTGGTCTCATTTCTGGCAGCATACTCTTCAAGCAATTTACTTGTTCTGTTGATTCAGGTAAGTGTACATTTCTCTTAGGACAGTCTTTGCTCCAACAAAGTTTGTACCAGGATCAGACCAGATCTTGCGGGGAAGGCCTCGGACAGCGGTGAACCTCTGGTAGCTCTCTGTTGACAATGTGTTTGCTAACTCGACATGGATGGCTCGGCTGGACATACAGCAAAATACGACGCCCCATACTTTCATAGTTATTCTCTTCTTGACATCATCCTTCACACGAATAGGTCCAAACAAGTTAACGGACGTAAACTCGAATGGCGCAGCAGGACTTGACCTCTCTTCAGGTAAGTTTCCCATTATTTGCTTGCAGGTTCTTCCTATTGTCTTCCTGCAGATGATGCACTTGTCAACGACTTTTCGGGCAATAATTCTTCCTCTTATGACCCACGCCTTCTTCCTCATCCGCAACAGAGTTCCCGCCACCCCATCATGTCCCTCGCTGTGTGCTTCTCTGGCTAGCAGGGTGGATAACCAAGTTTGGAATGGTAAAAGAGGAACAGCTCTGCGGTCTTCTCCGAAGGTCTGGTCTCTGCCACCACAAACTAGAAGTCCACTTGTCTGGTCCCTGTAGACGACTAGTCGGTCTATTGTGGCGCTTGGGAAATTGACGCCCTCTTGTGCTGCTAGACAAAGGTCCCGAAACACGTCTCGTCTCTCGCCGACTGTAAGAACCCACAAGGAAGATACTGCCTCCCACTTTTCTTGATCTCTGATTTTGGCGCTCAGGAACTTTTTAGCTCCTCTCCAGATCCACACCACAGTCCCAACCAACCTTCTCAGATTGCTGAAGCGCCTTATATCGACGAGCTGCCGAATTGTTCCTCCTGCCGGTGGTCTTCTAGACTCCACCCGGGCCAGATCGTATGCTGGATCGTGCGCGGTCTTCAGGTGACTTCTAGTAAGTACCGCTACTAATGCCTTTTTCTGGATCTTTGTGACTTTCTCCCGAGCCTGGGCTGCGACGTCTTCAGCGGATTTCTTTGGCCACTCTAGGGTTGTGCCGATGGACGATATCATCGTCCATCGTGACGGCTGCCCGACATCACGATGGAGAGCAACCATCGTGATGTGTCACACCCCCCCCCCCGGTCAAACACACTAGTCGCGGGCGATGGACGGGAAATTGACAAGTGCGTCGGTCTTAAACTAGCAAAGACACAAAGACAAGATTGGCTGTAGTGATACATTCTCTCTCTCTCCCTGTCAGCTGTAGCTCGCTCTACCTTCTAACGTTGGACGCAGCGGTCCATGTCAGTGAGAGAGAAAAAAGCGTTAAAAGTGGAGCGCTATCACACTTTCCTTTCTCCCCTCATTGGACTAAGTTTGTCGACACTACTGTCTGTGTGCGTGCATCAATAAGTAAGTCTGAGGTCCTGTAGGTACGGGACGATGTTATGCAGGATTTATGAATGGACGTTAGCAACAGGCTAATTCATGAGGGTGCTATTTTATGTGCGAGCTAATATTGTGCATCTGTTCATGTGCGCTGCAAGATTTATGTTTCTGTTTATTGAATGCGTTATTCAGTGCAAACATAACCGTGAATGTAGTTTAAACTCAGTAATGATGGTATGTTAGGTTATTACTGTCGCTCTGTTGAAGGCAAACGTCCCACTGTACTGTGGTTACGCAGATCAGGAAAAATATCAAGCCACCGCTGCCCCCCCCGCCGGCCCCCGACGACGATATCATCGTCCATCACAATGTTTTACTGTAACCATCGTCAACTGCCGATTTAGGGGACATCGCCCAACCCTAGGCCACTCATCATCAGGAAGTCAAAGGAACTTTGGACCCGACTGCCACTCTGAGTCCTCAGTTAGGGCATCTTGATTGGACCCTCTGGTGATGATGTCTGCAATGTTTGCTAGCCCTGGAATCCAACACCAGTCCTGGACGTCGGTGCTGCTCTGAATCTCACTAATACGGTTTGCGAAAAGGTCTGGTAACCATAACTCTCACGCTGTATTGCGCCCAGGACGGTCTGACTGTCGACAAGATGGTACCATTTCTCAACCTGGAGTCGGCAGTGTCTCTGGAAGTAGGTCTTGAGCCGGGCTGCAAATACGGCTCCACACATCTCAGCTTTCACAGGATCTCCTCTGTGGTCGAGAGGGGTCAGCTTGGCTTTGGATTCGACCAATCTCACAACTACACCACGGCTACAGCTCCATCGAAGATACACCACCGCTCCATATGCTTTTTCACTGCCATCAGAGAATGTAATGGCACTGGGCTCTGCACAGTGATCTGGCGCAGTCAGGGAACTGGAGAAGCGAAATTGACTCAGGTCAGCATATTCTTCTAAAAGCTTTATAGTGTCTTGCTGGAGACCTTCAGACAAGGCAGTGTCCCACGGGTCTTCTGAGCAGTACTTTACTTTGGCTTCTTGAAAAGCTCTCCTAACCAGAATGGCACCCTTTTGCTTGACAGGAGTCACCAGGCCGAGTGGGTCGTACAGGCCAGAGACTTGGCTTAGAAGCTCTCTTCTCGTGAGTGGATCGGGAGTTTGATTTCTAACTTCTGAATGTGGATTTGGCGCGATGAGATGGCTTATGTACCACACTGGCCCGGTCCATTTCTGCAGGACGTCTTCGGACAGCTCTATTGCAGCTTTGTTGTCCACCATCTCATGAACTTGCGCAGTATAGGCCGCCTTCCACTCAGGTTCTTTCGACAGCTGCTTCTCAGTTCTGAGGTAGTTTGGTAGAGTTGTTGGATCTTCTGCTCACGGATACCTTGCATGCCAGTGTGGTTCAGCACTGTGATCATCTCCAGTTGTGTACGTCAAGCCATTTCTCACGATCTCCATCTCTCTTTCTTCTGCGAGCGTCATTTCTTTACCCCCTGGCTGGCAGTTCCCGCAGTGACACCCTCCACATCTCGGCTGGCAGGCGGCTCCAATATTTTCCCACCTCCACCACTTCAGAAAGTCCCTGCTGCTGGTGGCTGTGATCGACACTGTGGGCACTGTGGGCTTCGGAGTGATCTGGATACTGGCAGAAAGCTGGGTCTATTACAGACTCTCGATACTTCACTGCTGCAGTTCTCATCGATCTCGCAAAGTGAGTCTTGGACGTATGGGCCTTCAGGATGACTTCCTCGAAGAGATCTGGATGCATGCCCCCGACTGTCTTGCCGAGTGGACCATCCCAGAGCACTAAGTCGCCAATAGAGCGCACTTTTTGGGGCACCAGCTGACCTTCCTTGTGGCTGATCAAAAGCTGGGTCTAATGAGGTCTTTGAGGGGAACATCAGGAAAGATTCTGCAACTTATTAGGTGGAACATGTCTTTGCACTTCTGCAATCTTGTCAAGTCCGTAGCAGATCAGTTGGTGAGACTTGAGTGTCCCTCTTAACGTGCTGATACGAATCTTGAGGATGTAGCGCTTGGTTGCTACAGACACCTTCATCCCTCCGACGCCATGGACGACCAATGTGACATCTTCACTGCGGAGGTTCAGTTTGCTTGCAGCTTCATGAGTTATATAATTTGTGTCAGACGCCAGATCAATAAGTGTCCCGATCCGTCGCCCATCATTGGCGGTGACGTCAAGGAGCATCAGAATCACAGGGTACTCATGCAAACCAGTCTCCTCTAGAAGGGCTCTCCTCGCTGCAATGGAGTTGCATGCTCGGGATGCAATGTTACAGAAGGCATCGCGACCCTGCTGTGCTAGCTCAGGTGGAAGTTTAGAGAGGAACTCTTCCTGGACCTCAGTGCATCTTCTCCCCTCAGCTCTCACTGGACCAAACTTGGGTCTTTGGGACAGAAGTCTAGGCAAGGGACAGAGAAGGTAGTGGTGTTGGTCTCTGCACTCTGGATTCCCACACAGGTAAGTCGTCTGTCTGCAGGGTTCGTCGTGGACTTCCAGTCACCTCTTGCAGGCTCCGAGCTGTCGCACTGCGTCCCTCTTCTCCTGAAGCTTTGTGTTAGTTCTAAATCTCCTGCAGATGTAGAGTTTCCTCTTGTGCTTCGGGTCTGCACAAATAATGCAGCCTGTCGATCCACTGCTGGCGTTGGCTGCCTTTGTTCGAGCATACTTTGTTTGAAACTTGGTCTTCTCCTTTCGATATCTCTCAGCTGCTCTAACTGCTCATAGATGGACTCTTGGGATTGGAGATATGCGAGTAGCTTGTCAAAGCGGTTCTGGTGGCTCACAGCATTGTTCAGGTCAGCAGCGTGGGTAAGCCAGTCTTTCTTGAGGGACCCTGGCAATTTACTCTCGATAGATTTTATTACCAGTGGGTTCTTTATGGCATCTGCACTGCTCAATTCATTCAAATCATACAGGGCTTTTCCAACACCCAGCCAGAGGTAGGTAACACACACACCCCCAGCCACAGGAATGGGAGAGGTCCGAGGTCCCAGCAGGCTCCCATAGTAACGGTGTGTGTTTGGTGGTTTCAGGTCCGTACGGAGAGCGAGACGACCAGCAGGTGTTCATCCAGAGAGTCGTACCGGACACCGACAAACTCTACGTCAGGTTGTCGTCCAATGGGAAGAGGTGACTGGACCTCATTTCATTTCATTCTATTTTATACCTAAATATATATTCTACCTTATTGTGTTTTTATGTCACTGTCTTTGATTCTCATTTTTTGTGTTACACATTCTGTTGGAGGGAACGAGGCAACAAATAATTAGTTTCACTCAATGACTTCTCCCCTGATTTTGTGTCTGTGTGTGTGTCTTTGTCTGCGTGTGTGTTTGCGCATGTGTGTCTTTTTCTGTCTTTGTCTGTGTGTGTGTGTGTGTGTCTTTCTGTGTCTTTGTCTCTGTGTGTGTCTTTGTCTGTGTGTGTGTCTCAGGGTGTGTGAGGTGCGTTCGGTTGACGGGACGTCCATCACAGCCTTCATGGTCCACGAGTGCGAGGGCTCGAGTCGCATCGGCTCCCGGCCGCGCCGCTACCTATTCAGTGGCCACGGCAACGGCAGCATCCAGATGTGGGACCTGACCACGGCCATGGAGATCGCCGGCAAGGTCGACATCCGCGGTGAGACTCTGAGAAAAATTAACCCAAATGCCACCGAGTGTTAGTTTATTTTAAACTCTGCCGCTGCCGGTTGGGACGCAGAGACACCGATACAGATGTGGAGAAATCTAACGTAAGCCTCTCATTGGTTGTCTGGTAGCGCTGGGCGGGCCAACCGAGGAGGAGCTGCTGGAGCTGCTGGACCAGTGTGACCTGGCTCTGGCCCGAACACCTGACAGCACGCCGAGAGCCTCCACCTGCAGGTACAGCAACGCACAACTCACAGCTCGTACACTGCTGTTAGAGCTGGGCGATGTATCGATATACATCAATATCAGGACGGAGACTAGATATCGTCTTAGATTCTGGATATCGTAATGTGACGTGTTGTCTTTTCCTGGTTTTAAAGGCTGCATTACAGTAAAGTGATGTCATTTTCTGAACTTAATTCAATTTTATTGATAATATCAAATCATAACAAGAGTTATCTCGAGACACTTTACAGATAGAGTAGGTCTAGACCACTCTATAATTTACAAAGACCCAACTATTCCAGTAATTCCCCCCAAGAGCATTTAGTGCAACAGTGGAGAGGGAAAAACTCCTTTTAGGGAGAAACCTGGGACAGACCCAGGCTCTTGGTAGGTGGTGTATGAACAGTGGAGTAATAGTCATAATAAAACAATGGAACAGTGACCAGAAATAGTAGTTGTAGTAGTTCATGGCGTAGCAGGGCACTGCAGGGTGTAGCAGGACGTAGCAGGATGTAGCAGGACGTATCCACATTATTGGTGATTATTTATCAAGGTTTTTGGTCAAACATATCGTGACGTTGGATTTTCTCCATATCGCCCAGCCCTACCTGCTGCTGTTGCTGTTGTTGTTGTTGTTGTTGTTAAGTAACTCCCTGTGTCTCCAGCCTCTACTCTCAGCTCAGCGACGTCTTCAGGACGGAGCGCCACCACTCAGCCGCAGCAGCAGGAGGAGGAGGAGCAGCAGGAGGAGTTCGAGGAGGACCGGGAGCTTCGGGGTCGTCAGCCTCGCTGTACGGCAGCCTCCCGCGCCAGGCTCCGCCCCCTGTGCCTCTCGCCAAACCGCTCCGAGACTCGGCCCTGCCCCTCTCCGGGCCGCAGGCGCTCGCCATCCCCGCCTACGCCCCCCCGAACCCGGCCTCCAGCCCGCGGCCGCCCAGACAGCCGGACCGGGACCACCGGGACCAGAACCGGGACTGGGCGTCCGTGCGCAGGGGGAGCTTCGTGGAGCGCTGCCAGGAGCTCGCCAAGGGCTCGGAGGCCGCAGCGGGCTCCGGGTCGGAGGGCACCCGGCGCAGCTTGGCGGTGTGCAGCGAGCTGGAGGCCCGGTTCGGCCTCAGGACCCCGACCACCTTCTCGGTGTCGCCCGGCGCACGCCACTCCCCGGCAACGCCTTCATCCCTGTCGTCGTCGTCGTCGCCGCTGTCCTCCTCGTCTTCTTCGTCTTCGCACCGCAGGGCCACGCCCACTCCGCCAACAAGCCCCGCCCCCTCCGTCACTATCGCGGCCGCAGTGAGCCCGACCCATTCCCAGGCGCCCGCCTCCCCTCGCAGCAGCGCCGCGGCGTCTCCCACCGAAGCACCGGCTTCCCCGGTGACCACGGACAGCCCCGCCGACGGCGCCACAGGCCCCCCAACCAGCCCCAAACCGCACATGAACGAGACCAGCTTCTGATTGGCCACTCAGACTGGACCGCAGAACGTCAGGACGCACGGGGACATTTGGATTTGTGTTTGAGACGAGACAGCGCTGCTCGATTCTGGAATAAAAACCTTAACCGCGATTATTTTTGGTCAATATTGAAATCAGGATTATTTAACATGATTAATCGCTGACTTTTGGAAAGATGTTGCGTTTGTTGAAATTTGAAAACGCCTCCAACTGTCAAATTTCCCTTCAATACTTTTTCCCATATGAACATATTTTTTTGGCATCTAGAACACGAGACAAAACGAGTTTACTTTTCTAACCCTTGTGTTGACTAGCGCTGTACCCTATTAGGGCTGTGCTCGATTGAAGAAATTCTTAGTCGACTAACACTCATTCAATTGTATCGACTAATCGATTAGTTGATTTAATCGACAGATCTGTGAATCTGAGTTTCTCCACTAAGAATCATGCTAAAAGCACCACTTTAATTCTTGTGTTTACCAGAGATGTGCTCGTACGTTTCTTGGAAATAAGTCATTCAGCATGAAAAAAGAGCATCAAACATGACTAATGGACTAAAGTTGACTAAGACCAAAACGACTGATTAGTCGACTAATCGACTAAGAGCGAGCAGCCCTGGTCAGGACAGACGAGACAGCGCTGCTCGATTCTGGAATAAAAACCTTAAACCGCGATTATTTTTGGTTAATATTGAGATCAGGATTATTTTAAAAGGGCTCTAAGAGATGTTGGGCGATGTCACTTCTTGTTGACGTTCGAAGAATTGTCAAAATCTGAGTCTGTAAAAATAAAATAACAAGTTTGTATCAAAGCTTTATTTTTTTAATTTGTTTGATTGCAGTCCGACAGCGTTGTAACTTCAGTCCCACCGTGACCAACAGAAACACGCCTTCAGTCTGTTCATGTCTTTTACAGAGTACACAGTTGACGCCTTTTTTCGACATTTTTGAGAATTTGTTTTCAGCATTTTTGACACCTTATTTTCCACTTTTTTGACGAAAATGTTTTGACATTTTTTTAAGGCTTTTTCCAACGTTTTTGATGCGTTTTTGATGCATTTTTTCTGCCGATTTTGGCGATTATTTTCGATCCTTTAGGTGCTTTCTTGTAATGTTTTTTCACGCTTTTTTATCAAAGTTTTTAACCACTTTTACAGACAATTTTCATAGGCGCTTTTGTTGCTTTTTTCCACCTGTTTTTGGCGCTTTTTCCAACATTTTTGTGGCTTTTTTTCTACGATGGCTACGGAACTTTTTTGGGGGGCTTTATGAGACCCAAACTGTAAGTGAGAAAGCTATATGAGACATGCAATAATATACAGTCCCAATATCTGACTTGTTCTCCTAAATAAAAGCATGTCAGTAACCTCTACGTGTCTGGCTCTTCAGACTGATCTCAATAAATGGCGATTCATGTGCCATTATTGGCGTGTTATCAAGACGCATAGTCGCTTTGTAGCGTGTTTATCAACGCCGTTTGGCCTCCATTGACTTACATTACCTTGTGTGTGAATTGACGCCGTAGTGAGTAGTATTAAACAGCTAAAATCTGCGTAGGGAGGTTGGTCGGGTCAAAACAACACAGGACTTAGACTCAGGAGACCAGACTCATCTCCTGAAAATGGCCTATGTATGACACACCAATTCGTATGGCATTATTTGCGTGTTATCAAGACACTCGCTTTTTGTCATGTTTTTCCACGCAGTTTGGCCTACGTTGTCTTGCTATTACGTAGCCATAGCGAGTAGTATGAAAGGAAGGAAGTCCGCATAAGGAGGTTGGTTGGTGTGGCGGATGAGTACAACACTGGACTTTCACCTCCCATGTGGCGTTTGTCAACTTTCTTTTGTTTTTTTACTAAAGCCTTCCCCAATGTTCTTTTCCTAAACCCAACCTTTTTGTTTTTACACGCGTGTGACATTTTTTTCAAATACGTTGCACTTTCGCTGCATAAATTGCCGATTTCCGTGCAAAATATGCGGGGCTTGCATGATTTCATAAACCCCGCATTTTGATTGCAAAAAAGTCCCATAATATATCTTAGCAGAAAGTTGAAAAGTATTTTTCAACAAAGTGCAGTTTTTGCAAGTTCCCGCAATTTCATCACATAACATTGCACAAATATCCGGCATATTCCATCACATTTTTTTAAGAAAATGTGCCACATAATCAAGGATTTTTGCCCGCAAAAATCATGAAAAAACTCCGCATTTTTCTGGAAGGACTGACTTGGCTTAAGAAAGTGGGCGTGTATGTTTACGTGAAGTCATGATGCCACGTCGGGCTCTTAGTGACGTTGAGTTTGACACCGTTGCTTCAACGCGATATTTAACAACATTAACATCTGACAAAAGCAAAGCAGCAAAAAACCCCTGTGACACTTCCAGCAGGACTAGATTTTGAAGCTTTTTATCTTCCATACTATGTCTAAAGCAAAAACATTTATTTTTTACTACATTTTGTCTCGTTTTGTGTCTGTTGATTTCTCTCCTGAATTCACAGAAAGTTAGCATTAGATAATTCCTCATTTGCATATTTTAAAATAACAAATTTCTGAAAACTTGTAATACAAAAAAAAGAATTGTCTTAATGTAAGTAATCAGCTGATGTCTGTCAGTTCAATGTTGACCCTGTTCAGCTGTGGTGTCTTACTTCAGTTAGTTTTTCACAATAAAGGCAGCGTTGGTAATGTTGAATAAAGTTTGTGTGATTTTGAAAGTAGCACCCAGGAAACAGGTGATCATGACCTGAAGAAGTTTAAGGAGAAAACACAAGACTTTCACCCAGGAAACAGGTGTTCGTGTCCTGGAGAAGTCGTATTTTCATAGTTTATATTAGCTCTAGCCCGGTTAGCCATTGTTAACAATACCAGTTTATAACAACGGATTGCGCTGTTCTTTGTGCGTACAAACAGCGTAGCAACATGTCCAGATAGAAGATGAACAGGACTATGTGTACGATTGATTTAGTGAGACACGAATAACAAAGAAGTGCTAATAACTGTATGTTACTACAGCTTCACTACTGTTGATGCCAAAGGGGTAAGAGAGCATCTGAAAGTGTACCTCCTATGGGGAGACTCTGAGGCTAATAAGCCATCACCTCCCGTTAGCATCCCATTGACTCCCATTCATTTTGACGTCACTTTGACAGCGAATAACTTAATTTACATCTGAAGCGTTTAAAGACTCTATTTGTCCATTGTTTATTTCTAAAGAAACACGACAATGTATAAAAGGCTCCATTACCTGTACCTCACGTTATGGCTCCGTAGCAGACGCTTTTATAAAAATAGGCTAACGATTGGGTCATAACCACGAGACTTACTGTCACACAGTAGAGGAATTACCGTATAGTACAGGAGAAGCTCACAGGCAGTTTGGACTTACATTATCTGTTTAGGTTTGATTACTAATGTTAACTAGCATGTTAGTGATCAGTAATTAGCCTGTGTCTATGTTATCTCCTTACATATACCTACACTCTCCGTCTCTGTAAGATTGGGAATGATTGAGATTTCTCTCTCGGCACAGCTACCAGAAGACTTCACACTTTCAGACAGGTTGCTCACGTCACATCTACGTCTTCAAGCTCAGTTGGAGGCTGCTCAGTAACGCTCAGCCAGCACCGGGAAAGAGACTTCTGATATCCTTCACTGGTCTCAGACCAGAGACACGGGGTCTGGTGGTCAGGGGCGGTTCTACATTGAATGACGCCCCGGGCGAGACCCCTCCGATCGGTTTAAGGTGCACAATCTCTACCTCCAACATTGGCAAAAGACAAAATATAGAATAAATATTCGAAATAGCACAAATCCTTCATCAAACTAATGTGAAAACACACTAAAGAGAATGTAATTATACATTATAGCACTAAGAACAGAAAACACACACTAAAACTAAAACCTGACCTTTCTGAAAAATGGGAAATACCAGTGTTGCAGCAGCAGAATATCAGACACACAGCACACACAGAATATGAATGAAATAATAGGAAACAATATACATTAAATAATAATAATAGGATAGAATATAAGAACAAATAATTTAAAATATATACAAGTTGGGAATAAAACTGTACAACTGTTTAACTAGTACTGATAAAGCTGTACCCGTCCTTGCGCTCCCCTGAATATGTATACCAACTCCTACTCCTAAAACTACTAACACCATGTAATGAGTAAGCAAGAATCAGTGAGAGTTGACACATTAAATACTTAATACACTAAAACTGTATACTCCTAATGAATCATAAAACAAGCTACAGTGTATGTATGTATATATATATAGAGAGAGAGAGAGAGAGAGAGAGAGAGAGAGAGAGAATTCTGAAAATCTAACACTTCATTTTCTGCATTCTGGTTTATTTATCTGCAACAATTTATGATTCAAATGTCTTTATGTATGTAAAGGAAATATAATATGTTTTTGGAGTAGGCTGCACTGAGTTACATAATGTTTGATTATGGGGGGGGGGTTGTATCAATCTCAGAAAAGAATGAATGAAACCATGATATGATCTAATGAACAAATGATCGCCCTCAAGATGAAAAGTATAGATTTTATTAAAAGCATTTACAAACATTAGACTCTATGGTGATTGTTTATAGAAACATTTGTTTTCCAAATTTTAAATATATTACAATGTGATTCAAAATATAAAGGACATAATAGTAACCTATAACAGTTGATTATTTATTAGATGTTACATATCATGAAGAGTTTTTAGTCCAACAGTTCAAATGTTGATAATCCCAGAGATGAAATCAGATGAATGTTTTTGTGTTTGAGTCTCAGATCTGCTTCACAGTGCAGAGTGTGTGTGATGGTGAACAGACTGAACTTTGATTTCAGCAGCTGATCTTCAGTCAGTGTTTCTGTCCACAGGAGAGACTCTCAGTCCTGCAGAGGACACAGAGACACTGAGGCACCACGCCAGACCAGAAACCCAGGATAAAGAGGTTGAGTGAATGTGGTTTTGAAGGTGCAGATGTGGATCAGTGAGTCAGAGGAGACTCTGTAGAAGGACAGAGAGCCAGCAGGAACAGTCCACATACACTGCTACTCTGTTAGAGACAGAGGAGGAGGAGATGGATGTTGTTCTGTTATTGTGACTGACAGAGTAACCATCTTCATCAGAGCAGTTCAGACTCCAGGAATGATCATTCCCATCCAAACACTACAGTCTTTACTGTTTCCTTTCCTTCTGATTCCTCTGTAACTCACTGATATATAAACCTTTCCTCTCCTCTCGACCTCCCAGTAACAGCGACCAGTCAGACCATTTCTACACAGCAGCTGAGGCCAGCAGTCAAAATCTGTCTGGATGATCAGGATATGACTGATTCTCCTCCACACGTGTCACCTTCCTGTTGTTGTCAGACAGTTTGAGTTTCTCTGTGTACTGTGTTTGTGTCCAGTTCCAGTTCACAGACATCTGATGGAGAGAACAAGACACAATACAGCTGCAGGTTATCATCTGATGATTTATTAACAACTTCACTGACAATAACTGAAAGAAAATCATTCAAACGTTCATTTCATATTCAGCTGTGAGTGATGTTTAATAATCCAGTTCTAACAACATGAACAGTTAGTGAAAAGAAGAGTCAACATGTCAACAATGTTCAGCTTCTTGTCCTCGTGTTGACCCGATGATGACAGCTGATGATCCAAATCTAGAAACATGAACTGAATAAAGTCTCACTAATAAAACTGTCACATCTTCTTCTACTGCAGCACAAAGCAGCTCTCAACCATCTGCTTTCTAAATCTGCTATTAGCTGATGTTCACTTTATAAAAATACCAGTTTATGTATGAAAAATGAGTATTTATGGTATGTTTGCGTCTGTGTCGTATACCTGATACCAGGTCTCCCATAAAGGAGGAACTAGAAGATAAATCTACCTCAACTCACTTTATTCACCTTTAAAACATCTTTGTGACATGAATTATGCCGTGTTGTGTTTATGAACTGTGAGTTTTTTCAACGCTTATTTATTAAAAGCATCCAGAGAAGAAAACTGAAGGGTACTTGAACACAACAACTTATGTGTGAATAAAAAATAAAGCAACTGTTGATTCATGTATTTATGTATTTATAAGTTCTGTTGGATCAATGTGTTCAGTTTGTTGAGTTTGTGGATTTTAAATTAATTAATTAAATCCTAACATCTTTCTAGCCACAAAAACAGAAACTTATCTCATAAGAGAAATTTATCTTCTTACTTCAGGCAAGAAAATCTAAAAATCACAAATACTGTTAAATAAATATAAATAAAGTGTTTATTTTATACAGTTAACTACATGAATAAATGGTGTTTCAGTTCATAACTGGGTAAATACAATGGAAACTACATTTCCCATAACTGCTTTGTTTTGAAGTGAAGTGTAATGTATTTTCAGTGGAGTAATCTAAGTGAATTATTTTCTGTATAGCTACACTCCTAGCCAATCAGATGACTTTGTTGGGGAGTAGAAAAGAAAGGAGGAAGTCAGAGAGGAGATGTAGAGCACGTTGGAGGGAGAACCATGCAGTCAGCAGAGGAGAGAAAAACTAAGTTTAATGTCCAGCTGACTGATGTTTGGAGACTAATGGACTTTTAAAGGTTTGGTACAAGTATCATTTCTGCAGCTAACAGTCGTGTTCAACTCTCAGTTTGGTAACTTGTTATCTCGTAGTTTGAAGTGAAGTTCAGGCAGGTTAGCTGTGTTTTTGTTTCCACTATCTTTGTAAAAGTGTTAACTGTTAACTGTTGATGTTTAAGCTTGCACCGCCGTGAGGGACAGTCAGCTGTAAACACCAGCAGCAGCTTTCACCGAGGACCGGGAGGAACCAGGACTTCACTGGAGGACTAGGACTGTGGTGGTGCCAGAGATTTTCTTTTCCTGGTGCTATGGGGTTGCTCAATGTTTCAGTGAGGGTGATCTGAGTTTCTCTTGACACACACACAGCCTACACACACACATACACGCAGATACACACCCACCTCTGACACGGTTTACTAAGCTAGCGAACGAGAGAGATTGATTTCTGTTTTTTAACTAAAGTTAAAACTAGAGTTGCCGAGACAACAGCACCATAAAACTGTGATTAGCCCACCGAACATATTTCAAATAGCAGCCACCAAGCCGGGTTTAGACAACCATTACTGCAGCTTTCATACAGTAGCTGTTATTTGTAGAAGAGTAATGCAGCAGGCCAAATACACCACACACAGCTTTACCACACACATTAACACACACATCAATCCTCACACAGTATTCATACTTGCACACATGGTAAAAATAATGTAGCCTAGTCATATCTGCACCGCCTATGGTCTGGATTGAATATTGCAATAACAATATTATTACAATGAATAAACCGATGTTAAATGACGAAATTGCTTGTTGGCCAACATTGTTGTATTGAACCAACTGAACATTGAGTTAAACATAAAAGGCTATAGAGGTTATATTTTAAAGTGTTACAGTTTTTCTACTGATCTTTTCTTCCAAATATCTCAAACAATCTCTGAGTGTCTTTCGTGGTGTGTTTATTGCGGCATTTGATATCGAGATGAGGATAAAACAACATATTGGCCCTCATTTATCAACTGTATCAAACGTAGAAACCAGATATGAGCGCAGAAATCATCTTACGACAGGCTTTATGTGTGATTCATGAAACGTTTGTATCACACCAATCAGAGCGTAGGAATGGAAGAGCCACTTTTCAGAGGTGGAGATTGAAACCCTGATATCTCAGCTTCATTTTTACTAACGTGTGTACTATTTGGCAGCCTGAAAACTGGTAATAAAGGCTGTAGAAAGAATGGGGAATGGAAAGAGATCACTGATGAGGTCAACAGTGTTGCCGTAGTAAATCAGACTCCAGCTGAAGTTTATCTAATTTATACATTTGACATATGTATTCTATAGTCCTAATAGTAATATACAGGCTTCTATCTCTTAGGCCTACACGTAGGTGTGATTATATTTGAATAAACACACGGTAGCGGAGTTTATGCAGTGTCTTTTATTTTATTCGTGTTTTTTTTCATGAGTCAGAATGAGGCAACAGCTGAGGAAGAGCGCTTGTCCTCCATGTATGTTGCAGACTTTTTCTGTATAGTAGGGTCCCCCCCCACTGACGCCAGCCATCTGCCCTTAATCAATCCGATGGAGCGCTCCACCGTGGCACGTGCGCGTACGTCTGCACTGTTGTTCCGGCGCATAGAGGTCTTCTAAAAGAGCCAGATCTGCCATTGCTGATAAGTGATCAACTGATGACTTCTTCTCCTGTTAAACTGATTATATGCTGCACCGCAAGGCCACACTGACGCGAAAACTTGCGTACACGAGTTCAGACCAGACGTGAGATTTTATCGCAGCCTACGCTCACGTTCAAACTGATAAATGCCGAGCTTTGCGTAGGAATCGGCGCACGCCCGTCCTACGCCTGTTTTAGGTCGTACGCACGTTTCATAAATGAGGGCCACTGTGCGACCCTATGGAGGACAGTGTTAATTAGCTGCTGTGACTACTTCCTTGGATAAAGAGGTTTCATCAGTCCAGCTCGTTGACTCTACTCGGCTGTTTTCGTCTTCGTTAAGAAACGGGGCGATTCTCCACATTGGGAGTGTCACTGAAATAGCCCATTTGTGTAACATCCTGTTGTGTTCTTAAACTCCACAAAAAGAAAAAGTTTTTATATCTAGCTGCTTTTGTGCGTTTCATTTCGAAATCATTTCTGCATTTCCTCAAAGTTATTATATAACATTGTAGAGGACTAACAGGCTAGAGAAGGTGCTCTATGTCATAAGATTCCATCATTGAATGTTAACATACTGTAGAAGAGGGAGCTCCCTACTATGGCCACGCCAAGACCTGGGCTATTGAAGGGCAGGTCTTGGTGTGGCCATAGTAGGATTCATAACATCGCGAGCGCTGAGTGAGCAGGTACAGTAGTGAGTTGTCGTCTATGGAAAAAGATGGATAAAGCAAAAAAGCTGTCGGGGGCTAAAAATAGAAAAAGACAGAGGGAAAAGGCTGTCAAGGGATGCAACAGCAGTTAAATAAGTGGACGGTGAAAGGCAACAGGTAGGATTTAAAGTGTGACGTCTGTGCTTGGAGGCTTGTAAATATTCATGTTAACAGACTAGCTAGCGTTTGCTAACACTGGGAATGTAGCAGCCAAATATTCATGTTAACAGACTAGCTAGCATTTGCTAACACTGGGAATGTAGCAGCCAAATGGGGGTTTACAGCTAGCTTAGAATATGCAAAACCCGAGGTTGCTGAGCTGAAAAACTGGAAAATATAAGTTGGCATGTACAATAAATGACAATAATCTGGAAAACATAACTAATACAATAACTCTGGTACTATGGAATCATGCATATATTTTGTTTTACCATCAGCTGTCAGACATATACAGGCTATAGTTACATCTGTAGGGTGACATGGAAGCTGTAATTACAGGGTCACATCTCTCTCTCTCTCTCTCTCTCTCTCTCTCTCTCTCTCTCTCTCTTTAAAGGTCTGTGCTAAATGGCTCTGCATATTTGTATTTTTTTAAATCCAAAATGTGAATGTAATTTCAACAGCAGCACAACCTTACTGCATAACAGTTTTCTTATCAGATGCCATCACTAGGCTGATTTAAGAATTGAATTGAGGCTGCTATATTTTGAGTTCATTTCATTCAGGTGTGAGGATGGTGGATCAGGAAAGACAGGGGAAGGCAACAGGTAGGTCTAACATTAGGTGGAAGTGTAGGGGGAGCCACTTGATACCAGCAGATTCATTTCTTCATATTATTAATATGGAAAAACTAATATGGAAAATCTATTACATAATGTTTGTTTGACAATATGTCTTAGTGGAGAAGAACAGAGGCAAGGAATGAATGAGACAGACATGAGGTGATGACATCAGGTAGGAGTTATATTAGTTAGGCCACACAAAACTAAATGTCCGGTATGGTTTGAGGTTCTGTTGACCAACCTATTCACGGTGTCCTTTTTGGGGAAAAAATAGTGCAGACAGAGATGGAAAATATAACAATTAGCCTCTGTCTGACAGCGGGGACGTAGTAAACACATCAGAACGCAAATTTAAACATCCGCAACGCATGTGCTCGAATGCTATCAATGATGATTTATTTATTGTAATGAAAATACAGTACAAGAAAAAAGTGGGCTACAATAATGTGGTTGCCAAGGGCAAGCCAAATCCGAACCCGAATCCTGGATTCAGTGCATCCCTAGTGTAGAGCCCCTGGTTATACTTGGAGCAAAGTCTTATGTTGTGTCGAGCCTTCTTAGTAGCAATTAGCGATTTTGATGCTATCAGAGTAGTGCCCTACAATGGCCCTAAAAGGCCATTTGACGAAAACAAAAAAAATACGTTCTCCGCAGTGGGAGTGTCACTGAAACAGCCCATTTGTGTAACATCTTGTTGTGTTCTCAAACCCCAAACAAAGCACAAGTAGAATTTATATTTCACAGTTACTGTTTTGCATCAGAACGTTATATATCTCGACGTTTCCAAATGCTCTTGAAGGCAGCTTAATTTCACAGAGAGAGAGAAAGAAAAGAGACGAGAGAGTGTTTTGTTCTTGGAGGAAACAGTTCAGTGCTTGGGTTTCATTTTTTCCCCTCAGAGACAGTGATGTTTCCTGTTTCCTGTACAGGACTCTCCCACCGCCTCAAACCAGAGCTCCAAACACACTGACAAGTCTGATCTCTGGTTACATGATTGGCCACCGCAGCATTACATGGAGTTGAGTCGGTCTGGTGTGTTGCAGCTCTAAAGGATTTAAGGATTTGTTCCACAAACTTAAGAGCCCCAAAGGTTAAAAACCAAAGCACTTTGTTACATTTGGAACATTTAAAAAGGTTAAACTGGTTAAATCCCAAAAATATAAATAAAGTTTAAAGTGGTAACTGTTTTATATTTGATAAGCTAAAATCGTCTAAAGTATTGGTTTACTCTGGTGTGTTCTTGTGAGAGAAAGAAAGGAGTTTTATTTTATTTTAAAGGGTAACTTACCTACGTACAATTTAAGTCAACTGCCAAAGTTTCATATTTAAGTGAAAAAGGGGTTGGAGGACACTTGCTTGAAATGTATTCGGACGCTTAACTATCGGTAAGCAGGGTAAGCGGTGCTTATGGGCCCGGACCAATCAGGGGCCCGCAACACTGGAAGATATTGATTGACAGCCGGGGCCCCCTATCACATTTTCATTACTTGCGACAATCCCAGCAGTCCCACGTGCAGCCACTGACCAAGCGGGACTGAGAACGGGTCAAATTAATTTCCTAGTTTCTGTTATGAAGACAAGACGTGTGTGTGACTCGAACATCTCACATTTACCAACAAAACGTACAGCGATAGACCGTGCAAAACTTTTCAGACCGTCCTGCCAACATGTATACATTTTAACATCAATGTATGCTGTCACTGAAGCTGCTGCTGTTTCAATACTGTCGGCTCTCTGCAGCGGGCGGGGCTGCTGCTCCATTTCCCCGCGACTGATGTAGAGCCCTGCACGGGCCAAAAACTCCAGCCCTAACCCGGCCCTGGCCCGTGGTGTTCAAGCCCTGCCCGACCCCAGCCCGACAACGCCTGCAAATTTTTCAGCCCAAACCCGGCCCGACCCTAGACCAAGATCTATCACTTTAAGCTCTCTCTGACGCGCGCGCTCTTTCATGCGCTCTCTCTCTCTCTCTCTGACGCACGCTCTCTGATGCGCTCTCTCTCTCTCTCTCTGATGGGCTCTCTCTCTCTCTCTGATGCGCTCTCTCTCTCTCTCTCTGATGCGCTCTCTCTCTCTCTCTGATGCGCTCTCTCTCTCTCTCTCTCTCTCTGATGCGCTCTCTCTCTCTCTCTCTCTCTGATGCGCTCTCTCTCTCTCTCTCTGATGCGCTCTCTCTCTCTCTGATGCGCGCTGTCTCAGCTACATGAGATGAGAGATTCCCCACCGTGGTCAGAAACCACAGGGGAGACACTTGTTTCTGTCACTATGACTCTAGAGTCGCATCTCGCTCCGATCGCCGGCACTCTCTCACTTCTCCCTCTACCACACACTCCCCACACACACACACACACATGCGGCTCGACGCACACACCAGCGCACAAGTATTAACATCAGGCCACTTACATAGGCTACGGCGAGAGCTCTGCGTGGAGCCTCCGCACAACTGTAAAACGGCCTTAAGATGGGCACAATGAGGAGAGAAGCTAAAATAAGCCCGAGTCCGACCCGAACCCGATCTGTAAAATTAATTATTATTCCTCAAAACAAGTATACGTATATATATATATACTATATTTTTTTGCAACTTTCACTGTCTTCTACAACTTAATTGTAACAAACAAAAGACATTGCAACTTTTATCGCAATTTTTTACAAAAGCTCCCGTGAAATCAAACATTTTGGGCCGCAACAATCTTAAAAACAGGACGCAAAATCCTGGAAGGACTGCCCTTGTGTGTTTTTTCATGTGTTATGGTGCACATTCACCCGTGTTTTTTTGTTGTTGTGGTGCACGTAGGCTAGTCCTGATTTTGTCATCTCATCTCTTATATGCAGTGTCTCTATGATCCTATCCTGTCCTATTCATGGTAGCTTACTCGTGGACATTGCGCCATCATCACGTGCTATAGTATGGGGGCCCGCCTTGATAATCCTGCTTAAGGGCCCGGTGTTGGCTCGTTACGCCACTGAATGTATTAGTAGCAATCATTTTCTCTAAGGGATTTTTAAGTGCATTGGCACATGTTAAGAGTTTTATTTGAGACTGTAAAAGCAGCAGAGGTGTCAAGTAACGAAGTACAAATACATTGTTACCTTACTTAAGTAGAAATTTTGGGTATCTACACTTTACTTGAGTAATTATTTTACAGCATACTTTTTACTTCTACTCCTTACATTTTCACGGAATTATCTGTACTTTCTACTCCTTACATTTTAAAAATAGCCTCGTTACTCATATTTCAGTTCGGCTTGTTTTCATTCCGGCTCGTCATCGTTCAAAAAAACACACAAAAAAAACCTATCCAAATCGCTCCATCCGGAGAGAGTGAATTTGATTGTGGTTGGATGGATGAAAAGTATAAACATAGTCATTCCGACACCCTATTGGTTTGTACGCGACCCATTACACCTGCACAGACCCAGTGCTAATACGCCACCGGTGCCTTAACGACCGTTATCTACGGGACCGAATAGCAACGTGGATTTCGGTGCCTTATTTAGGTGCCACTTAAATGCCTCCGCTTCTCTCTGATGCTCTGAAAACAGACGTTAGATGGAACTGAAACATCGCCGCACAGGACGCTAGTTAACACTACAGTTGGCAGCAGCTAACGTTAGCTAGCAGCTGGAGTAAACGCAGTTAAAATTCTGACAGCTAAACGGTGTAAAAGTGTGTCTGTATTTCACTGGAGAGAACTGTAACACCAGACTGTAGCAGCCGTTGTCTGAAAAACACATACACAGAGATGTGTCACCTTTTTCAGCCCTTCTGAGTTTGCAGGTATGATTTTAATATAACATTATTATAGTCATATGATTTTGTCCTAACGTTTTTTAAGCCAAGGACCCCTTTACTTAAAGTGAGATGTAGCAGGGACCCCCTACTACATAGTGTATGAAATTAAGTTGCATATTAAACTGGGCCTACAATAACTGTTAGGGCAACCTAAAGCGTTCGTACATACCCTTTTTTCATAGGCTATTAAAATATTAATTGTTGGCATGATTTTATAAATCATATTTTAATGTTACATACTGTATGTGGCACAGTAAATCTAGGATTAACTGTATCTGCGGGCTGATATCTAAGTGACTACCTTACCTATAGGCCAGTAAGCCTATCATCAGTGGGAATTTATATTTGCTAATAATATGTTGGAATTATGTTAAGGCATTTTAATTTTAAAAGACTCAAAGATAATAAAAAGACTAAAAAATGTACAATAATTTGGAGGCCCCCCTGCAATGACTCTGAGGACCCCCTGTGAAGATCTCTGCCTTACATTACTTTTACTTTTATACTTTAAGTAGTTTTGAAACCAGTACTTTTACACTTTTACTTAAGTAAAAAGCTTGAGTTGATACTTCAACTTCTACAAAAGTCTTTTCAAACCCTAGTATCTATACTTCTACTTGAGTAATGAATGTGAATACTTTTGACACCTCTGAAAAGCAGTAAAGATGTTTATGTATTACATAAAGGGATATCTTGAAAAAAAGACTAAAACAAAATATTTGAATACAACACAAAAAGATAATCCAGAATAGTAAAATACATTTCTTTGTGTTATACATTTTACCTGACTGTCCTGAACATTTCATTTTACTACGGTTTACATTTAAAATACCTGACATATGTTTCTGGGGAAATACAGATATAGCTCATAGGTTGTTGGGTAGTTCAACAGTGGAGGCACCGTGCTATTGTTTCTTGATTATTTCTTCATAGTTACTTATGCCTATAATAATAACATCCACTGGTAAAGGGAGATTTAGCCAATTCAACATCAACTACTAAGCACTCAGGATGCTGTTCAGTAAAACATTGAAATAGAAAGTAACCTCATCTTATAATATACTTCCAGCGCCGGGAAGGGGTTAAACTAGTGTAACATGCAGCTGAGTTCTCTTAGAGCAAACTTAAAACACACTCACACTTCCTCACACCAGGTCTCAGTCTCTGCGGTCCACCATGGTCCACCCTGCAGGAAGAAATAAAGACATAATCAACTTCATACTCCAGGGCTGTGGATAATTGCAAGGTTTAACCATCATAGTGTGAAATGAGACGGAGAGAGACTACGTTGACTCTGCAGCTTGTTCAAGTCAAAGTCAGGGTAATGCTGCTAAAGCTGTCACGGTGTGGTTACACTTAAGCCCCATACACATGATACGCGATTTTCCGAGCAAAGCGCAGAGAGCAAGGCGCAGCGTGCAAAGCACAGCGCAGGGAAACGTCATCAATGGTGGCAAGGAAGCTATTTCCCATTGCTAGGTAACAACTTTCCATTATCTCATTGGTTGCACCTTCGAAAGATCAGCAGCAACTAGGTCAAAGTTTAAATAATTTGAACTTTGAGCACAACACAAAGCGGCAAATCTGAGCTGCGGTGCGCAACGCCATCGGTAGCACAGTGCATAGTTGGACGCCACCGCCCTCCCCTTAGGAAATCAATGAAACAACCGCCGCAGAGAGGTTTTGCCGCCTATCATGTGTAGGCAGCTTTACTCTGAGACATGGACAACAGCATTCTCTATGCCCTGATGACAGACTGAAAGGCTGGAGGTTTGGAGGGGTTTTATTTATGGTGCTTTTCCATTACATGGTACCTACTCGCCTCGCCTTTTTTGGTTTTCCATTACGAAAAAAAGTACCTGGTACCTGCTAACAGATACTTTTTTTAGCACCTCCTCAGTCAAGGTTCCAAGCGAGCTGAGGCGAGCTGAGAAGGTGACGTGAAACCCTACAGGCTGCTGACTGGTCGGAAAGAATCGTCACTGATCACCGCATTGCCAGCGACAGACGGCATTTTTAAATAGTTTAGCCAGCGGTGGTTTTTTGCTGCCGGAGGCTCCACGCAGAGCTTTCTCCGTAGCATACAAGTGGCCTGATGGTTATACTGGTGCGCTGGTGTGTGTAATGTGTGATGTGTGTGTCGAGTCGCCGTATGTGTGCGTGTGGGGAGCTGGTGAGCGAGGGAGAAGTGAGAGAGTGACGGCGATTATCTCCGCAGCGAGTAGCGACTCTAGATTCATATATATGTGAGAGAAACAAAGCGAGTAGCGACTCTAGAGTCATATATGTGAGAGAAACAAAGCGAGTAACGACTGTAGAGTCATATATATGTGAGAGAAACAAAGCGAGTAGCGACTCTAGAGTCATATATATGTGAGAGAAACAAAGCGAGTAGTGACTCTAGAGTCATATATATGTGAGAGAAACAAAGCGAGTAGCGACTCTAGAGTCATATATATGTGAGAGAAACAAAGCGAGTAGCGACTCTAGAGTCATATATATGTGAGAGAAACAAAGCGAGTAGCGACTCTAGAGTCATATATATGTGAGAGAAACAAAGCGAGTAGCGACTCTAGAGTCATATATATGTGAGAGAAACAAAGCGAGTAGCGACTCTAGAGTCATATATATGTGAGAGAAACAAAGCGAGTAGCGACTCTAGAGTCATATATATGTGAGAGAAACAAAGCGAGTAGCGACTCTAGAGTCATATATATGTGATCACGGTGGGAAATCTGGAGCAGTAAACGTTAACTATCTCTTTGATATCATGTTGTTCACGGAGACTGATAACCAGGAAATGCGGCGGGGATTTGTCAATGGGAAAGCAAGCTACTAAGCCACGCCCACGGCAGTCGCTATGACGACCAGCCATGCTGAGGCGATTCTTAAAATCTGCAATGGAAAACGGACGCACAGCGAGTCGAGGCGAGGCGAGTCGAGTAGGTACTGGTAATGGAAAAGCACCTATAGTTTGTGTGTAAAATGGTCTAAATAAATTACATGTAAATAGGATAAAAAGGTTTTGCTTATTTTTCTAACTTAATTCAATTATTTTATAAGCTACCAAAAAAGGTCCCGTTTAGTACTAGGACCGAATTTCAGCTACCTGTAACGCTACAAAAGTTGATTAGGAAAAGTGAGTACTCAACTTGAAAGTATGTTGCATAAAAGTGATATGTAAGTTGATTAAATCTTATTTTGTTTCGTCGAATCATTCCGGACCTTTGACCTTGAGTAAAAATCAGTATTTGTGTTATAACATTGAGAACTCCTGTAATACACCTTCACTTAGATCCTCCATTCAACAAGAACCAGAGTTTCTCAGTTAGTGACAAAAAAGAAAGTGTTCATCCATCCATACCTCAGAGTGTCCAGTCTCCAGTTTGGATCCTCCAGTAAAGTAGAAAGCAGCTTCACTCCTGAGTCTCCTAGATGATTGTAGCTCAGGTCCAGCACTCTCAGATGGGAGGGGTTGGATCTCAAAGCTGAGGCCAGAGAAGTACAGCCTTCCTTTGAGATCATACAGCTTGAGAGACTACACACACACACACACACAGACACACACACACACACATACACGCACATACACACACGGTCAATTCAGGTACGACCCGGCCACAACCCGGGAGCAATATATAACAACTACCCTTAGTGCTAGACATGGGTGGGGCTTTACAGTCCAGCTGTACATGACAAGAACTATTGGTGTGTAGCTACTTTAAATTGTCATTGTACATTAGAGAGAGAAAGATAAACCTTATTTTATAATTGTTTTGCAGTGATTACATTCTAAAGCTCAAATAAATAATCAGATGATTTTGTGGAGACCGATTTCTCCTCCTCTGCATATTTATTGCAGCAGCTGGATAAGGAAGAAGGTTTATGCTAGTATCGATTTTTGACTGGGAATGCATTTAATTGCTCCGTCCTGCTGTTGTTGAAGCTGCCTGTACAAACCCAGTGTAATTAGTGAGTCACTAATTTTAGGTTCAGAGCTGAATGCTAAATGTAGCCTATTTTGCATTGCTTCTAATGCTATTTCTCCGTTCTGACTTACTGTGCATTGTGTAGGACTTTTATGTCTCTGTCTGTGATGTCAACATGCCTATCCTGATTTGGTCTGGTTTCCCCATGGGCAAGTTACTGTCACTGTATTTGATGTTGACTTTAATTATGTGAAAAATGTGTAATGTTACTGGAGAAGCTACATTCCGGTGTCAAAGACACTATACTATTTAATATACTGTATTTTTATCTAGCAGAAAGGCCTTAGAAGCTGATGTTTTAATTTATTTATGTTATATCTTACTGTGAGAGAGACACGGTATTGTAAGACATATATTGTCATACTTTTGTTAAAAAAACTTTCCACTATATGATCACAGTTAAAACAAGTTTAATAAAGAGCAGAACTCCTGATAACTGTTTCTATGTCTGTCTGTGATGTGGACATGCCTATCCTGATTCAGTGTGGTTTCCCCATGTGCAGATCCACATACACAACGTAGTGAGACTGTCAAAAAGTGGATCGTCACATCGGCTTGAGCCTTCCTCAGGGTGTAGCGAAGGTAAGCTGAAAAGAGTAAAGGAAGCTAAAAAGAGAACAGAAGAGAGTAGCTGAGCTTCCGCCAGACAACTATGACTAGCTTTTAGACGTTGCAGAGAGTTTTGCAAAATAAAAAAGGGCAGGACAGCAAGCTGGCCTTCTTGTTGTTGGATTATTTAGTAATATTAGCTGGTTGCTATATCTTGTGTTGTTGCACCTTTGACTCTGTTAGCAGAGTTGTTGACTCGCTAGATTTCGTAAGTAATGTCATCATAAAAAATGCATGTGTAGAGGTATATTTATGATAGCAGTGTAGAAGTAAATTACTGTGAATGTGTAGGGACACAAATCGAGAAAAAAAATATTAATGTTACACAATTTTGCTTTAAAATGCATTTTTACTCAGGTCCTAACTGAACACCAACCTGAGAGTTTGCAGTCTGCAGTGTGGACTCTTCAGTCCAGGAGACACAAGCGTCACTCCTGAATCCTGCAGGTCGTTGTTACTCAAGTCCAGCTCTCTCAGACTAGAGGACTGGGAGCTGAGAATTGTAGACAGAGCTTCACAGCTTCTTTCTGAAAGGTCACAGCTACTCAGTCTGAAAGGGATTCAATAAAAAGTAAATCCAATAATCAACATTGGAAGAAAATAACTGCTCAGAGGGTGACACTTTTTAATTAATCGAACACCAACCTGAGAGTTTGCAGACTGCAGTGTGGACTTTTCAGTCCAAGAGACAACAGCTCCACTCCTAAATCCTGCAGGACATTATAACTCAGGTCCAGCTCTCTTAGACTAGAGGACTGGGAGCTGAGAACTGAGGGCAGAGCTTTACATCTTCTCTCTGTCAATGTACAGCCACTCAGCCTGAAAGAGATTCAATAGAAAGGCCATCCAATAATTAATATATGAAGAAAATAACAACTTAGAACAATAACAACTTTTTCAAATAGATGAGCACCAACCTGAGAGTTTCCAGTCTGCAGTGTGGACTCTTCAATCCAAAGGACAGATGCTCCACTCCTGAATCCTGCAGGTCATTTTTACTCAGGTCCAGCTCTCTCAGACTAGAAGACTGGGAGCTGAGAACTGAGGACAGAGCTTCACAGCTTCTCTCTGACATGGTACAGCCACTCAGTCTGAAAAGGAATCAGCAACAGATAAGAACACAGATACAAACAAACAAAAACAAATTCTAATTAAAGAAAAACTAAATTAATCTGGATAGTTCTGTGTTCACGTACAGAGCTTTGTTGGAGGCTTTGACCACTGGCAGCAGCCTCAGAAGAGCCTCCTCTGAAGCAGAGTATTTCTTCAGGTCAAACACATTCAGATTGTTTTCAGATGACAGTAAGATGAAGACCAGAGCTGACCACTGAGTAGGAGACAGTTTATCTGTGGAGAGACTTCCTGAACTCAGGGACTGTTGGATCTCCTCCACTAGAGAACAATCATTCAGTTCATTCAGACAGTGGAACAGATTGATGCTTTTCTCTGCAGACAGATTCTCACTTATCTTCGTCTTGATGTACTCAACTGTTTCCTGATAGGTCTGTGAGCTACTTCCTGCATGTGTCATCAAACCTTGTAGGTGTTTCTGATTGGTCTGCAGTGAAAGACCCAGGAGGAAGCGGAGGTTCAGGTCCAGGTGTCCATTAGGACTCTCTAAGGCCTTGTCCACAGCACTCTGATGGAGATGTTTTACTTTAGGTTTGACACTGTAAGCATCAGGCAACGGGGATGTTGATTGATCTTCTGCCAGCAGGTTGAGTCCAGAGTTGATGAATGTCAGATGGACATGTAGAGCAGCCAGAAACTCCTGAACACTCAGATGGACGAAGCAGAACAACTTGTCCTGGTACAGTCCACTCTCTTCTTTAAAGATCTGTGTGAACACTCCTGAGCACATTGAGGCTTCTCTGATATCGATGCCACACTCTGTCAGGTCTGATTCATAGAAGATCAGGTTGCCTTTCTGCAGCTGCTCAAAAGCCAGTTTTCCCAGAGACTCAATCATCTTCCTTGTCTCTGGATTCCAGTGTTGATCTATCTCAGATTTTCCATGATATTTGATGTTCTTCAGTTTGGACTGAACCACCAGGAAGTGGATGTACATCTCAGTCAGGGTCTTGGGCAGCTCTCCTCCCCCTCTGGTCTTCAACACCTTCTCCAGAACTGTAGCAGTGATCCAGCAGAAGACTGGGATGTGGCACATGATGTGGAGACTTCGTGATGTCTTGATGTGGGAGATTATTCTGCTGGCCTGCTTCTTGTCTCTGTATCTCTTACTGAAGTACTCCTCCTTCTGTGGGTCAGTGAACCCTCTGACCTCTGTCACCATGTCAACACACTCAGCAGGGATCTGATTGGCTGCTGCAGGTCGTGTGGTTATCCAGAGGCGAGCAGAGGGAAGCAGTTTCCCCCTGATGAGGTTTGTCAGCAGCACATCCACTGAGGTGGACTCTGTAACATCAGTCAGGATCTCAGTGTAGTGGAAATCCAGAGGAAGTCGACACTCATCCAGACCATCAAAGATGAACACAACCTGGAACTCTTCATACCTGCAGATTCCTGCTTCTTTGGTTTCACTGAAGAAGTGATGAACAAGTTCCACCAAGCTGTACTTTTTCTCTTTCAGAACATTCAGCTCTCTGAAAGTGAATGGAAATATGAACTGGATGTCCTGGTTGGCTTTGTCTTCAGCCCAGTCCAGAGTGAACTTCTGTGTTAAGACTGTTTTCCCGATGCCAGCCACTCCCTTAGTCATCACTGTTCTGATTGGTTCATCTCTTCCAGGTGGGGCTTTAAAGATGTCTTCACATCTGATTATTGTTTCTGGTCTGTCTGGTTTTCTGGATGCTGTTTCAATCTGCCTGACCTCATGTTCTTCATTGACCTCTGCAGTCCCTTCATCTGTGATATACATTGTCGTGTAGATCTTATTCAGAACAGTTGGATTTCCTGCTTTTACAATCCCCTCAAACACACACTGGAACTTCTTCTCCAGGTTGGACTTGAATTTAGGGCGGCACATTGCAACACGAGTTTCTGAACAACCTAACAAACAAACAACAAATTAAATCAGAGAATGTCAACATTTAAGGCTGTAGCAGTTTTAAGAGAATAAAGCCCTTGATCTGATGCAAATGTGTGCAGTTTAGTTACAGCATAGTTTGGAAGTATACACTTCTGACATTTTGCCTCCATTTCCTCTTTCCATCATGATAAATCTGTTAAAATCCCCTTACTGCTCTTCAGACGATCAGCCAGCTCCTCCTGCTTCATTCTTCTCAGGAAGTGCAGTGTGATCTTCAGAAATGCCTCTTTGCTGCTCGTCCTCTGCTCTTCATCCTCACTGTCCAACACATCTTCATTCTCCCTCTGACTCTCTAAGCATTTTGGGTAATCTGGACTCAGAACCTTCTGAAACTTCTTCAGCTCGTTCTTTACAAAAGTGACGATACTTTCTTCTAACAGCTGGAACAGAATGATAAACTCAACATTTAGTTTAAAGAACTCAACATGTGATTCATCTCTCAGTCTGAAGGCCTGCTGGTTTGAAAAGAGCAGCATGGAGACTATTGGGATCAGAATGGTAGTTTATCATTTAATCTGTAGTTAATACTGAAAACTTTCTTTTAATATGTACACACCATAAATACGGAGTCCAGGTCTGTTTGCTGCTGCAGATCAGACTGCCCACCGAGGCCCTCTGAGCTCTCCTGGTGAACTCTGTAGAGAAAACATTAAGTGTAAGAACATTTAATGATCTGCACACAGTCCTCATGATGACAAAATGGCAACTGTGGCTATGGAGTGTGATGTTCTTCAGGTCAATAGTTTAGACACATACATGGATGCGTTCATTGGCTACATCACTAAATACATCGATGACGTCTTAGCGCGGATTACTGTACAGACATTCCCAAATAAGAAGAATCTTTTTTAACAGGGACAGCAATGCGACAATATGAGCCACTAAAGGGCACAAGGGTACTTCGCAACAATAGTTTTCTTTTTAAAGAGGTGCAATTGAATACACCATTAGTTTGAGGATTTGTTTGGAGCCGACACGCTTTATCTTCGTTGTTTGTTTCCATATCTCACTCACAGGGAACGTAAAATGTTCCCACATCGTTGACTTCAGGGGAGCAGGAGAATGAGACATGACAGTGCACTATTGGTATGTTTGGCAATATGTGTGCATTAGGTCAAAGCGGGTTTGAGAGGGAATATGCATTTATCATACTATTATAACAATGACTTCCTAAACTCATTAATATATGCCGATAATTCTAGTCTATCACAAGTTTACAAGTCTTTTATTTTGTATGTGAATACAGTATGCAATGTATTCAAGTTTATTACTGTTTCTATTATTATTAGTTAAGTCCAGTCATGGTGGTGATGAGGAGGAAAATGATGAAGAGGAGGAGTCCATTGTGCAGGGCTGTATAACTTAGTGTTGGGTTGTTTTGGTCTCTTTATGTAGTGTTATTATTACTACTATTAAAATGACTTCCAAAAAAGGTTCTGATCTGGTTCATTGGCCTTTCTTTAAACCAATTAATCTGTTTGGTGGTTCTGGTCCTGGTATCACTGGGCATCAGATCAAAACCACATTTTGTGGCAACGCCGAACCTAGACCATGAAGTTCAGAGAGTCTGATAATAACAAAGTTTTAAATTCTTACCTTTCATCAACAGCTTGTCCATCTTTAAAGTCAATAGGACGATCCATAGACCAGTCACTCTTCATGGACACACAGCTGGGTTCAGGTCCTGGTTTCTGCTGCTGCATCCTGATACAAACAAAGACAGTGGATCAGTAACTATTCACCAAAATGTAATCTGATGAAAGATGCTGTCTCATCGTTGGATCTTTGTTGGCTAATAAAGTAAGAAGTTAATTTTATTTATATATTTATACAGTAGGTGTACACTGTGATGTCACTGCTGACACATTATATCGTTGAGTCCTACAACAGACTACGAAGCTCTGGACCAAGTCTGGATTCTTCTTCTCAGGAGAGTCAGATAATAACAAAGTTCACTTTTAAATTCTTACCTTCCATCAGCAGCTTGTCCATCTTTAAACTTAATAGGAGGACGCATAGACCGGTCACTCTTCATGGACACACAGCTGGGTTCAGGTCCTGGTTTCTGCTGCTGCATCCTGATACAAACAAAGACAGTGGATCAGTAACTATTGACCAAAATGTAATCTGATGAAAGATGCTGTCTCATCTCAGTTGATAATCAGTTGTTGGCTCTTTCCTGACAAATACAGTATATAGTTAATATTATATACATATATATATTCAGTGTGAATCCTGATGGTGTGATGTGAGTGCTGAGCTCTAACATGGAGAAGAGTCCATCATCATCATCTCACCTCTGAGCTTTGGTCTGGCTGTCATGGTCCCCACACAGAGTGGTTTTAGAGGGAGGGGCTCCCTCCTCTCTGTCCTCACACTGAATCATAGCAGAGTCCTCACCTGCTGGGAGACATGACCTCTGTTACTATAACAAGCTTTTCATCACAGGACACATTAGTCTCTCATTCCTCTCTAACATGTCACAGATACTGTAGAAAACAGAGAATCAGCTGCTCTTTCCTAGAGGCACACACAGACCAAGTATGTCTCAGTAGTTGGAAGATGGCCGTGGTTTGAATACAATGCAAGATGCCCAGGTGGATCTAAGTTGTCTGACAAGTTCTGACACATCCTTCATTTATACTGATGATTTAAGCTGTCCCACATCAGATCATGGAGTTCTACTATCTGTCCACTAGATGGAGTTAACTGACCATCTAATGAGATAAAGATCAGAAACATCAACTCTCTGCTGCTCATGACTGTAAAAAAAAACAAAAAGGCTGTTACATCATATCTAGGGCTGAGTTTAAGTAGAAGAAGGGAAGTGGAACTGATGATTTTAGCTGATAATACTTGTGTACTTTTACGTTGATACACTACCTAACTACTTTTAACTCAGTAATATCTTCAAAGTACAACTTTAACTTGTACTAATGCAGTGTATGTGTGTATTAGTACTTTTACTGCTGTACAGAAAAAACATTAGAGACTTCAGACTCTTTCATGAGTTGTGGGTTTGAAATATGAATAATAAGTGAGTTTCAGTAATGTTTGATGAGTCATTTCTCGTCCTCACACTAACAGATCACCTCCAGTCCTGTCTTACTTTGTCAGCAGAGATACATTTGACTTCTTAAAGGTGCTCTGATGTAATGCGTTTTTTAGGCTACATCATTTTTTGTCACATACAGCAAACATCTCCTCACTATCTGCTAGCTGTCTGTCCCCTGAACACACTGTAAAAAATATCTCCTCACTATCTGCTAGCTGCCTGTCCCCTGAACACACTGTAAAAAATATCTCCTCACTATCTGCTAGCTGCCTGTCCCCTGAACACACTGTAAAAAATATCTCCTCACTATCTGCTAGCTGCCTGTCCCCTGAACACACTGTAAAAAACATCTCCTCATTATCTGCTAGCTGCCTGTCCCCTGAACACACTGTAAAAAACATCTCCTCACTATCTGCTAGCTGCCTGTCCCCTGAACACACTGTAAAAAACATCTCCTCACTATCTGCTAGCTGTCTGTCCCCTGAACACACTGTAAAAAACATCTCCTCACTATCTGCCTGTCCCCTGAACACACTGTAAAAAACATCTCCTCACTATCTGCTACCTGCCTGTCCCCTGAACACACTGTAAAAAACATCTCCTCACTATCTGCTAGCTGCCTGTCACACTGTAAAAAAACATCTCTTAGAAGTTAAGTAGACAGCTCAGGCTCCACAAACGGCAACAAAAACCAACCGTGCCAACCTGCCCCACCAAACATAACAAACAGTGTTCCAGCCAATAACCGACAAGAAGCAGCTGGTTGAGTCATGAATACGCATTGTGGAGTTAGCCTACGTGCTAACGCTGCTGCAGTGATGGCTCAACCAACTCCTTATTGGCCCGCCTCCCCTCGTAGCAGCGCTGCGACGTCTCCCAGCGACACACCGGCGTCCCCGGTGACCACGGACAGCCCCGCCGCCGACGCCACTGGCCCCCCAACCAGCCCCAAACCGCACATGAACGAGACCAGCTTCTGATTGGCCGTTCAGACTGGACCGTAGAATGTCAGGACAGACAAGACATTTGGATTTGTGCTTGAGATGAGACAGCGCTGCTCGATTCTGGAATAAAAACCTTAACCGCGATTATTTTGGTCAATATTGAAATCAGGATTATTTAAAGGACTTAAAGGATTAACTCTAAAGCCGGTTACACACTGCCGGCGTGGCGTGAGCGTGGCGTTTGTGTTGTGTGTCAGCTGTGTGTCAGCTGCGTGGATTTTTGTATGTCTTTACACACCAGAAACGTCTCTGACGCGGCGCTGCTGCTAGCCTTGTCCGTACACATGGATGTTTCCCATTGATAAAATGAAATACCATGTTAAACATAAATATATACCGATTTGATTACAGGAAAGACCACGTCGGCAGTATTGACGGCAAAATAGGCTCCAGAATATTTCATTCTGTATTAACAGGTGCAATAAACAAATTCATATATCTGCATTTATATCAAAACCTAGAGGATTTCAAACATCAACATGTCATTTATTAAAATGCATTAGTGTCTAAATGATATATAAACATATTTTCCTATTCTATTTTGCCTGGAAATGCTTCCAACACGCTCGCGTCTCGTGTGAAAAATAGGCGTCGGTCCTATTTCTAGCTGCATGTGTCTCAGGCAGTGTGGAAGCTCTAACCTGTTAACATGGGAGCCGAAATAAAAATGGACACGCCACGCGGCTGACACGCTCGCGTGACGCGTGCAGTGTGTAACCGGCCTAAGAGATGTTGGGCGAGGTCACTTCTTGTTGACGTTCGAAGAATTGTCAAAGTCTGAGTCTGTAAAAATAAGTTTGCATCAAAGCTTTATTTTTTTTCTACATCTTCAGTCTGTTCATGTCTTTTACAGAGCCAAGCCTGAACGCAGCCAATCAGGCTTCAGCTCGGTCACATCTTTGTTCTTAACTTTAAAGCACACGTGTCAAACTCGAGGCCCGCAGACCAAACCCGGGCCCTCGCAGGTTTTGATCCGTCCCGCATATGAATTTAGGTTCAGAATTTGGACCACCTAGTTTTGACACCTTTTTTCGACATTTTTGACAAAGTCTGTTTTGACATTTTTGAGACCTTAGTTTCAACATTTTTGACGAAATGTTTTGACATTTTTTAAAGGCTTTTTCCAACGTTTTTGACAATTGTTTTCTGCCGATTTTGGCGATTTATTTTTTCGATCCTTTAGGCGCCTTCTTTCTGTTTTTTATGCTTTTTATCAAAGTTTTTGTCACTTTTATAGACAATTTTCATAGGTGCTTTTGTTGCTCTTTTCTCAACATTTTTGTGGCTTTTTTTCTACGATGGCTACGAAACTTTTTGGGGGGCTTCATGAGACCCAAACTCTAAGTGAGAAAGCTATAAGAGACATGCAATAATATACAGTCCCAATATCTGACTTGTTCTCCTAAATAAAAGCATGTCAGTAACCTCTACATGTCTGGCTCTTCAGACTGATCTCAATAAATGGCGATTCATGTGCCATTATTGGCGTGTTATCAAGACGCATAGTTGCTTTGTAGCGTGTTTATCAACGCCGTTTGGCCTCCATTGACTTACATTACCTTGCGATTGCGTGTGAATTGATGCCGTAGCGAGTAGTATGAAACGGCGAAAATCTGCGTAGGGAGGTTGGTCGGGGGGGAGGATGGGTCAAACAACAAAGGACTTTCACACAGGAGACCAGACTGATCTCCCAAAAATGGCGTATGTACGACACGCCAATTCATATGGCATTATTTGCGTGTTATCAAGACACACTCACTTTTTGGCGTGTTTTTCCACGCAGTTTGGCCTCCATTGTCTTGCTATTACGTAGCCATAGCGAGTAGTGTGAAAGGACGGAGGTTGGTTGGTGTGGCGGACGGGTACAACACTGGACTTTCACACGGGAGAGCCGGGATTACCTCCCGCGTGTGGCGTTTGCTACTACTTTTACTAAAGCCTTCCCCAATGTTCTTTTCCTAAACCCAACCTTTTTGTTTTTACACGCGTGTGACTCACGATATCACGCAACTTGGCTTAAGAAAGTGGGCGTGCATGTTTACGTGAAGTCATGATGCCACGTCGGGCTCTTAGTGGCGTTGAGTTTGACGCCGTTGCTTCAACGCTATATTTAACAACGTTAACATGCGACAAAAGCAAAGCAGCAAAAAACCTCTCTGTGACACTTCCAGCAGGATTATGTTTGGATACTGGATACGCTGATACTTTTGTACTTCAGTAAGAGTTTGTACTTGTACTTCTAAACATGTTTTGACAGAGTTTGACACAGTTGCTTCAACGCTATATTTAACAACGTTAAAGGGATATGCCACCGTTTGTTGAAATAGGGCTTATCCCGGTCTCCCCTAGCTGTAGATAGGTGGGCCAACTCATTTTTTGTGCATGCATCGTTTTAGTCCGGTGCAACACCGGCAGCGCCACCGCTAGTTAGCTTAGCATAGTGAATGGAATCCTATGTTGCCGGTTAGCATGTTGTGAGTAAAAGTGAGCTAACAAAAGACAAAGAAACAACCTAATTACTTGCACTGAGACAAAAAATGTGTTGGCCCACCTATCTACAGCCAGGGGAGACCGTGATAAGAACTATTTCAACGAACAGTGGCGTATTCCTTTAACATCTGACAAAAGCAAAGCAGCAAAAAACTTCTCTGTGACACTTCCAGCAGGACTATGTTTTGGATACTGCATATGCTGATACTTTTGTACTTCAGTAAGAGTTTGTACTTGTACTTCTAAACATGTTTTTCATGCACTGGTCAGTTTCTAGATTTTGAAGCTATTTATCTTCCATGTCTAAAGTAAAACATTTATTTTTTACTACATTTTGTCTCGTTTTGTGTCTGTCGATTTCTCTCCTGAATTCACAGAAAGTTAGCATTAGATAATTCCTCATTTGCATATTTTGACATAACAAATTTCTGAAAACTTGTAATACAAAAAAAAGAATTGTCTTAATGCAAGTAATCAGCCTATATCTGTCAGGTCAATGTTGATCCTGTTCAGCTGTGGTGTCTTCAGTTAGTTTTTCACAATAAAGGCAGCGTTGGTAATGTTGAATAAAGTTTAAAAGTCTACTTTCCAGTTAAACAGCGACATAGCACAATGTGATCAAAGTGATTCTGATTATCAGCTCTGATCAACTTGGCCGTGGTACATTTGATCCTAAACCCAGTTGTACTTTGACAGTGAGTTGTTGGTACTTTTACTGCAGTACAGAATGAACTAATGGTAATTCTTAATGCAGTAAAAGTCCAAACAACTCACTGTCAAAGTACAACTGGGTTTTGGATCAAGTGTACCACGGCCAAGTTGATCAAAGCTGTCCGACCAGTTTGGACTCTCCCTGTTTTTCACTGATGTGAACTCAGAGAACATTCTGCTGTTGTTTAGACCTGAGAACTACCAACAGTAATACATGCTAATCATTCTCCAACCACTCTCCTTTAACTCAGATGGACACTTATTTGAAGAGGAGAAAGATGCTCTCTGTCACTGTAGCCAGTTTTTCTCTGGGACAGTTGACACATGGACCGTGTAAACAGCTTTCAGTCAAACCAAGTCTGTCTCAGTGTTGGAAGATGGCTGGGTTTTAGTTACAGTAAATGTATCACCAAGCTGTCCTACCAGTTCTGACACTTCTTACATTTTTCACTGATGACAGACACGCCCTCTCTTACACACACACACAAACACATCTACATGCCCTTCCTGACACTCATAGTATTTCACTGCACAGATCTGATGTTAGTGCAACTTATCTCAACTCCACACCAACCTAGGCGCTGCGTTATCAATTTTATACCTTATGACTGCAACATATGTTTAAGTTTAAAAGAATCTCAACTCATCTCAGCAGTGATATTAACTCTCTGTTCATGTATTGTATCCATCGACTTACTTACACCTTACTACGTACCGGCATTTGTAATGCCCACTTAATCTGCACTTTATGTAGCATATTGTATTATGTGTTATTGTACTGTATCGAATGTGAAACTATTTGTTGTCTTGCATGCCTATGCTTTTCTTGGCCAGGTCGTCGTTGCAAATGAGAACCTGTTCTCAATGGCCTACCTGGTTAAAGGAACACGCCGACTTATTGGGAATTTATCTTATTCACCGTAACCCCCAGAGTTAGACGAGTCGATACATACCCTTCTCATCTCCGTGCGTGCTGTAATGCTGTCTGACGGCTCCAGCAGCATCAGGCCAGCACAGAACATGCAGGAATGGTTCCAGTAATCCTACTGCTCCCTATAAGTGACAAAATAACACCAACATGTTCCTATTTACATGTTGTGATTTGTAGAGTCACAGCGTGTACAAAAAACAACATAACATGAGACACAGCCGTCTTCTAACTGTAAACAAACCGGGAACTATATTCTCAAGCGGAAGAATATAGTACGTGGGCGGAGTGATATGCTCGCAGCAAGCCTGTCTGAGAATATAGTTCCCGGTTTGTTTACCGTTAGAAGATGGCTGTGTCTCATGTTACGTTGTTTTTTGTACACGCTGTGACTCTACAAATCACAACATGTAAATAGGAACATGTTGGAGTTATTTTGTCACAATTTGGAGCAGTAGGCTAGTTGGAACCAGTTACCTGCAGGATCTGTGCTAGGCTAAGCTAATGCTGGAACCGCCAGACAGCGTTACAGCACGCACGGAGATGAGAAGGGTATGTATCGACTTGTCTTACTCTGGGGGTTACGGTGAATAAGCTAAATTCCCAATAAGTCGGCGTGTTCCTTTAAATAAAGGTTAAATAAATAAAAAGACACACCCTCTCTTACACACATAAACACATCTACATGCCCTTCCCAACACTCACATAGTCTGTGTTTGCACAGATCAGATGTTAGTGCAACTTATCTCAACTCCACACCAACCTAGGCGCTGCATTATCAATTTTATACCTTATGTCTGCAACGTATGCTTAAGTTTAAAATAATCTCAACTCTCATGGCTTCCCTCGCCATCTTCAACTCTTGTGTGGTTTAGCCACCCACGTAGACACTTTGCCATCTTCCTCATTCTCACTCTCTCATGCACACCCTTGCGTGTTCACACACACACACACACACACACACACACACACACACACACACACACACACACACACACACACACACACACACACACACACACACACACACACACACACACACACACACACACACACACACACACACACACACACACACACACACTTTACTGCACTACTTTAAGTACATTTAGCTTACTAACAAAGTAATTTGACAGTGTGTATTGATACTTTTACTGCAGTACAGAATGATCTCATGGTAATTCTGTAATGCAGTAAAAGTACAAACAACTCACTGTCAAAGTACAACAGGTTTTAGGATCAGATGTACCACGGCCAAGTTGATCAAAGCTGTCCTACCAGTTTGGACCTTCCCTGTTTTTTTACTGATGTGAACTCAGAGAACATTCTGCTGTTGTTTAGACCTGAGAACTACCAACAGTAATACATGCTAATCATTCTCCAACCACTCTCCTTTAACTCAGATGGACACTCGTTTGAATCATAGTCTATCTATAAAAATCTGAAGAATAACCCAGAAAGAAACATTTCTTCTGTCCAGTCAAACAGATTGAATCAAAGTGATTCTGTTCATCAACATTTCCAGATTCCTCTGGTCAGATTCTCACCTGCTGAAGTCTCTTCAGGTCTCTTTCCAGACACTTTCCTCCTTCATGTGTCGAAGAAACACTGGGAGAGAAGAAGCTGCTCATTGGCCCTCGGCAGTCCTCAAGTCGATGTGCATTTGATCTGAAGACGCCGTCACAGTTCATAACTAGTCAGAGTCAGAGAGACATCAGAACCAGTCCAACCTGTCCACACACCCAGTCAGAGTCAGAGAAGTCCCCCATCAGATGATGGAGTTCTACTATCTGTCCACTTGATGGAGCTAACTGACCATCTAATGAGATAAAGATAAGCAACTGGTACAGCAGCAGCTATCTCTCCAAGTGGCCTCTGTGTCACATATTACTTTGATACTTTAAGTACATTTACCTGTTAATATTTACTACCTTAATACTTTTTTTACACTGCTTGTTTTTGTCCAACATTTACCTTTACATGTAGCGCTCCCTCACTCTTGGGTGAGAAGAAAATCTCCAAATTAAAACAATAAAAGCATCTTTCTCCTGACTGCAGCTAGCAAATCGACACAGCAAAAGCAACAATGTTAAAAATACATTTAAATATCTACTCACATTTGTTGACGGGTCTCTAGAGCACAGGTGGCGTTCCACCTGTTTGACCTCATGTTGCAGTGGATTGTGGGATACGCTTCATGCTGGAAGCTGCACTTTATATTCTAGCTGGAAGGAAATAAAAGGGGGGTGCGTGGGATTGCCCCCTTTCTGGTCCACATGTCCCTGACTTTGCTGAATTAGTTTTATGCCCGGTGGGGACAAATTGTGATTATTGATGCTTCACCGATAGACCATATATTATATACCTAAAATAGAAGTATTTGAACTCTACTGGCCGGCTACATTGCACGCGTAACGTAAGCGGAGCTGATGTTCCAACACTACGCTTCCACCATAATCATCAGACTGGAGACAGCAGGCAGAGAGCAGCGTAGTGGTGCATATGCTCCGCACAGATCCAATCTACAAGGTAGAAACAGGACAGGCTTCTATTTAGATTTTTACCAGAGGTGTGTGCGGCCCTTTCCCACAGAAATGGATCATAAAGTGTCTATATTTCTTTTAAATTAAACTACCGATATACAGGAAATGGCTTAATGACTGTCAGTGAGCGTATTGGCAGTTTGGTTTGGAGAGTTTGTGTTTTTATTTCTTGTTTCCCTCCCCTGAGTCCTCTGACAACAGCTGACAGTAGATTAACGTTTTCACAGCTCTGTGCCGGCTCCAAAAAAACTGAAGAAACAACAACAATCCCAAAGCAAAAGCTCTCCGTCTGGCCTGTGACTCCCACAATCCTCCGCTGTGTGGCGCTGCAGGTGGAGCCGGTTAAAAGATACATTCCACGTCACATACGCTCCGCTAACGGTCTGCATACGTTACGCCTTCACTGTAGCCAAAGCGTGAGTAAAGCTCTGTAGCGTGAACAGTCTTTAGTGCGAGGGGAGATAAACTGTGAGCCGCTACAGAGCTCCGGGACACCGGCTGCCAGCAGCAGTTGTTTAGCTGCTACAGAGCTCTGTTGGATCAGCGGCAGTTTGAAGATGTGTTTAGAGGCCAAGAGGGGACTGGAAGGGGGAGTTCATTATGGCACCTTTTCTTTTCTTGTGCATGATTAAAAAATAATGTAATTTCACAGCATTTTGGAGCATTATTATGACCATATCTGTGTCTAAAACAGTTAGTTGTGATGCTCAGATTGATTTTACATTCACTTGGCTTCGGTACTGTCCAAAACTGCTGGAGTCTGTGATGAAGACTGAAGCTAAAAGTTCAGATATAATATTCACAAAGTCAACATGAATTAAAGTGGTTGGACTCCCAGTGTGTGTGTTGGTTGGCTGTCCCAGCTGATTTCTGCTGATTGGAAACATCTCCAACTTTGCATCCGACAACTGAAGAAGGAAAGTGAACCGACAGCAGCACCTGTCTGTCAGTCAGTCACCTGGAGCGGGAGGGGGGGACACGCACTTTTGCTGTTCCGCCAAAAAGTGATCTCAGCCCCTACCTTTACACTGAAAGGTTGTTTCTGCCTCAAAAATACTGGATTTCAATTCTATCTGACAGATTATAGCCCACAAGAACTTAACCAGTTTAAATACATTCTTTAAGAAGCAATAGATCCATAAAATGCACGTTTCCACTTGCCAAAAAGTGATCGTAGCTCCTAGCTTGTGTTTGAACGGTTGTTTCTGAAGAGAAGATGAGAGCGAGCAAACAAGACACATGTTCATGTCTTAATCATCAAAATAATCTGCCTCAGGTTGAGCAGAATAAAAGTGAAATAAAAAGTGACAAAACTAAACTAAAGATTAAAGTCAGAGTAGCAATAGGCTACCACAGTGTAGAAATACTCTGTTACAAGTAAAGATCCTGCAGTAGAAAGTCTACTGGAGTCAAAGTAGGCTACATACTTACTCAGAACTAACTTGAAGTATTCAAAGTAAAAGTAATCACTGTGTACATTTCAGAGTGTGAAATTATGGAGCCTTCAAGGTTCTGAAAGATGATATATTTTCTATTTTAGCCACAAGTCTTATTCTGGTGTGCAACAAGATTAAAATGATAGATGTTTAAAGCCTTCAGTCTGAAAAGGTTTAATGAACAGGCTCTTTTAGCGCGTTCATCAACAACACTGATGAGCAAGTTGAGCAAAAGTATGAAAGAGACCAACAGGTTCTCTTCCAAGTGGACTAGAGTTTGGTTCCCTTCAGGTGAGAACTAGACTGGGTAAACCCAGCCCCATCTGACGGGGATTTGATTTCACCCTGTTCAATCTGAAAAGATTGAGCTTGGTCTGGTGATAGCCAGACTAGGTGAGAACGGGATCTGACCCAAACACAGGAAGTGGACCAAAAACAGAGCATTTACTAGCCTGCAGTTTACACCTTTCACACAGTTTACAGACTTAAATATCTGGTTTAATGGATGATAACTTTCAGATCCATATGTAATGTGTGTGCATGTTAGTTCCTCCAGCAAACGTTTTTCAATTTACAGCGTTAAAATACACTTGTCTATTCTAGCGAGTCAGCTTCCAGTAAGATTCCAGTTCCCTCCAAACAGTGGCCTAGGTTTTAACAGACACTCTGCTCCAACTCCTCTTTAACACAACTAAAGACATTTAATGATGGAGCCAACACTGTCAGCTGCTCCCATTGTTCACCTTCCTCTAAAATATTAGAAACACTAAAGCAGAACCAGAAAAGCCAACACGGTAGAAATGTAGTGGAGCTTCATTATTTCGGAGAGTTTCCCTCTGATATTCTGTCCAATCAACAAGCGACTGCTTCCACCACGTGACGTGTGTTTCCACTGTTTGCTGCGTTTGATAACGTGCAGTGTGACGCAAACCGAACCAAATGAAAAATGCAACAATGTTACAACTTCAGCCCCGAATCTCACCGAGCCCACCGAACTACAGAGGAGACACTAACGGAGCAGACTGTTGCTCAGCAACGAGCGCAGATCGATAGAGTTCAGTAGAGCAGATATTTCATACAATGTTAGTATTATTCATATGTTAAAGACATTCATATTAATTAGAACAGTTACCCACTTTTGCTATTTTTTTGCACAACTTCACCTTCTTCTTCACATCGAAGCCTGCAATTCAGTGTAGTGACAGCTTTTCAGAAAACCTTTAAATATTCCACTTTAGTATCATACATGTTTGGTGTAATTTAAGATGTTAAAGAAATGTAAATTAATTAATATTATTCCAACTTTTCTTACAGCCTCACCTTCTTCTTTCACATTAAAGCCAGCAATCTAGTTAAACTTTAGCAATTTAGCTTTTCAGCATTCACAAGCATTTTCTGCAGGAAATGCTTTTTCTAGTTACTTTTCAGATTAATTTTTACCCTTCCTTCATGTTTGTGATAAACTCAAGTATGATGTTATAAGAGTGTTATAAAAAAGAATAAACCTGTAAAATAAGAAGAAACTAAATGTCAAAGTTCAATTAAATTCAGTTTATTTAAGAAGAGGACAGATCAAATTAATAAAACAAATGATTATACATGGGTTATAAATTCCAGAATAAGCCAAAAGCTCGCAAAATTTCGATTAAAATTTCTTCCGTTTTAAGTGACAATCAGTGATGCCAGTAACTCGTTACCGTGTAATCTGACCTCTTTTTTCAGTAACGAGTAATCTAACGCGTTACTATTTCCAAACCAGTAATCAGATTAAAGTTAATTAACCAAGTCACTGTGCGTTACTATTTTTGTCATTTTCCTTAGTAAAAATATATATTTTTGCTTTCTTCTTGCTTCTCGGCAGAGGTGGAAAGTAACAAAATACATTTACTCACGTTACTGTATTGAGTAGTTTTGTTGTGTATTTTGTATTTTTCAAGTAGTTTTTAAAATCGGTATTTTAAAATGTACTTGATTACATTTTGAGTGAAGGATTGTATTTCGCTACATTACAAATCCCATAAAAAATTAAATCGCGCCCGGAATGACTACACCAGACCATAGACTGTAACGCACCTTCTTATATACGGTCTATGTAATGCACCAGCAGTCTGCACAGCCCTCCACAACAGTCCCTGATTCTCATGTGGCCCCTTGGGAAAATGAATTGCCCACTCCTGCCGTAGGACAACGTATGTAGGAGACTGGCTGAATTAATTCACATACATCTAATTAGCTCATACGCGCTACTTAGGTGTAGAAGCTAGCTGCTAGTCTGGGCTGTGAACATTAGGGTCTGTTTATATTAATATAATTAACAGTCTATGGGTCTAACTAGAGCTGGGCAATATATCAATATTATATCGATATCTTGATATGAGACTAGATACAGTCTTAGATTTTGGATACGTAATATCGTGATATGACATAAGTGTCTTTTCCTGGTTTTAAAGGCTGCTTTACAGTAAATTGATGTCATTTTCTGACCTTACCAGACTGTTGTAACTGTTCTATTATTTGCCTTTACCCACTTAGTCATAATATCCACATTAATGGTGATTATTTATCTAAGATCACATTGTGTAAATAATTTGTGAAAGCACCAAAAGTCAACAATCCAATATCTTTGCGGTATCGAGGTATTTGGTCAAACATATTGTGATATTTGATTTTCTCCATATCGCCCAGCCCCAGAGATGGGGACTCGAGTTTGAGACTCGGACTCGAGTGCGACTTAAGTCGCACACACAGTGACTTCAGACTCGACTTGAGACTCAATAGTGTTTAGCATTTAGCTACACTTTGATGTTTAGCAGTTTTGAACTAAATAGGAGTATGTCAATTTTAGTGTTGGGAATTATAATATTTTCTATATTTGGTCTTATGGCCCCACAGAGCCAGCACAATAGGAGCCAAGGCCTTTCATTATAATTCATCAACAGACAGGGAGTCCTTTTTCTTCAGAACCTCAATTTTTGGTCTGTACTGTATGTTCAAGCTACAAGGCAAAATACAGATATTAACTTAAAAGTAAAGCATTCTTGGTGTTTTTATCATGTTGCAATAGTCTGTTTACACTGATTATATACCAAAATCAAAACTGATACTGTATGCTGATAGATAAAAGGAGTCATAATAACATATTACATGCTTTGAATTCCTTATATACAGCTATGCAGTGTTCTAAGCAGCCTGGATGGGTCGCTGTATGTGATGCAACACGTATTATAACCACAAGAGACTTGAGACTTGACTTGGACTCTAGCTCAAAGACTTGAGACTCGACTTGGACTCTAGCTCAGAGACTTGAGACTCGACTTGGACTCTAGCTCAGAGACTTGAGACTCGACTTGGACTCTAGCTCAGAGACTTGAGACTTGACTTGGACTCTAGCTCAGAGACGTGAGCATCTCTGCCAAGCCCTGGGTCTAACCCATTTATGGAGTCAAAACACATGATTTGGCATTGATTTGCATTATAACTGTTGTTTGTTTGTGAAGAAAAGAAGGATGGCCCTCAGAACTAACAGTGTATGGTACTTTCATTTTCAATTGATTGTTTGAAAACATTTTATGGGATGGTCTGAACTAAAATTGCAGATTATATCTTTCTAAGGGCCTTAAATAACATGTGTGACATGGGTGATGTTGTTATTACATATGTATAAATTTGTATGGATTTTTCTTTAATTAAAATGTATGACCCCTTGTCCTATTTTCACTACATGGGAGAGCACGTTTTCTAGCTGGAAATACAGTCACTATTTAGAGTTTGTGTCAGCTAAAGACGGCAGTATTAAGGTTGGTTGTACACTCTGTGCTGGTGGAGACAAAGTGCTATCTAGCTACAAAAACACTACGTCAAATTTGAAGAAACATTTGGAGTCGCAGCACTGCAGTCAAACTTACAGAGCAAGTCCCAGCAGGTGGAGCGAAGGAGAGAGCAGGAGGTCCCCCACCACCCAAACGCAAAACCAGTAAGTGAGGGAGAGTTGAAGAAGTTGTTCTGGCAGTATGATGTAGAGGAAATGCTGCCCTTAAACACGGTTGACTCGCTCTCTTTCGTGCCATAATAAACCAGATCTACTACTGTTAATGCCGAGCTGCCTCACAGTAAACCAGTTGTCATGTTTATGTTGAGGCTGTGGGGGTATTGTCGGCAGTTGCTGAATGTAACCAATAAAGTAATTTGTAATCTATCTTTGTTACTTTTTTAAAGTAACTGTCAACGCTGGTGACAAACTGAATATTTCAGCAATTCGACATCACCTTAGTAAACAGCGATGGGGATTTTGTAAATGGTATTTACAAGGTGATTAATTAAGAACAACAAATACTTCTTCGTTGCAGCATTAGTTACAAATCGCTAGCAGTTGAACCCTGAACTCTGACTACTTTATTAAAGGAAAACAAACTAATTTTGAGCGGAATAAATCCCTTCAAAGGGAGGGAGTGTAATGTGTAGTCCTAGCCAGGATAACATCCACGCTGTTCAGAAGATAAAGTTACTGCTGGTCAGCCTTCAATGTGGAGAGAAGATCAGAAAATAACAACACAGCTATCAGGGCATGAGGAGGAGGCAAGAGGAAACAGCTTGGCTCGGAAACATGTTCACAACGAGGCAGTGTGAATGCGCTGGTGTTTTTTAAGGCTACAACTGTGAGAAAACGTTTCCCCACATTGTTCACACCAGTAGGGCTTCTCTCCAGTGTGAACACGTCGGTGAGATTTAAGGTGACTGTTCTGAGAAAAAGTTTTACCACATAGATCACAGCTGTACGGCTTCTCTCCAGTGTGAATGCGTTGATGTGTTTTAAGGGCACTGCTCTGAGAAAAAGTTTCCCCACACTGTTCACACCAGTACGGCTTCTCTCCAGTGTGAACATGCTGGTGAGATTTAAGGTGACTGCTCCTAGAAAAGGTTTTACCACATAGATCACAGCTGTACAACTTTTCTCCAGTGTGAACACTTCGGTGAACTTTAAGGTGACCATTCTGAGTAAAACCTTTCCCACATTGTTCACACCAGTACGGCTTCTCTCCAGTGTGAACACTTCGGTGAACTTTAAGGTGA
>CM046789.1:3757012-3784512 GCA_025617405.1 Perca schrenkii | reverse complement strand
ACTGAACGTTTAGCCCACTTTGTAAAAAAATACAGAGCTATATATCGTGTATCGCCATTCAGCGTTACAAGGAAAAATTTGGGTGCACCTAAATTTTGTGCTGGTGCACCTAAATAAAAAAAGTTAAGCGCACCAGTGCAACCAAGGCAAAAAGTTAGTGTGGAGCCCTGGATAATCACGATTATTTTGATCAATATTGAGATCACGATTAATTATCACGATTATTTGTTGATTTTAGCCAAAACAAATTTTATTGTCACATAATTATAACTGCTTTTACATCCATATTGTGCTACATTCCTACCAATACATCCATATTGTGCTACATTCCTACTAATACATCCATATTGTGCTACATATTGACATCCACTTAAACACAGATAGTGGCAAAATTTCAGTCTTAGTATTACTTGATCTCAGTGCTGCATTTGATACTGTAGACCATGACATATTGCTTGACCGATTGGAAAACTGGGTTGGTCTTTCTGGCTCAGTACTAAAGTGGTTTGAATCCTATTTAAAGAATAGGGACTACTTTGTGTCTATAGGTAATTATACATCTGAGCATACAAATATGATGTGCGGAGTTCCCCAAGGCTCAGTTCTGGGGCCTCTTCTGTTCAACATCTACATGCTTCCACTGGCTCAGATTATGGAAAACAACAAAATAAGTTACCATAGTTATGCAGATGACACACAACTTTACATAACCTTATCGCCAGGGAACTATAGCCCAATACAACAATTAAATAAGTGCATTGAACAAATTAATGACTGGATGTGCCAGAACTTTCTTAAATTAAATGAAGAAAAAACGGAGGTGGTTGTTTTTGGAGCAAAAGAGGAACGATTAAAAGTCAGCGCTCAGCTTCAAACGACAATGTTAAAAACAACAGACAAAGCCAGAAATCTTGGTGTAGTCATGGACTCAGACCTGAATTTTAAAAGCCACATTAACATAATTAAAAAAATCAGCCTATTATCACCTTAAAAATATATCAAGGGTTAAAGGACTTATGTCTCAGCAGGATCTGGAAAAACTTGTCCATGCTTTTATTTTCAGTAGACTTGACTACTGTAACGGTGTCTTTACAGGTCTCCCTAAAAAAATCAATCAGACAGCTGCAGCTGATTCAGAACGCTGCTGCTCGAGTCTTCACTAAAACCAAGAAAGTGGATCACATCACTCCAGTTCTGAAGTCTCTACACTGGCTTCCAGTGCCTCAAAGAATTGATTTCAAAATACTTTTACTGGTATATAAATCACTAAACGGTTTAGGGCCAAAATATATTTCTGATCTGCTGCTGCACTATGACCCACCCAGACCTCTCAGGTCGTCTGGGTCTGGGACAGGTCTACTTGTTGTCCCCAGAGTCAGAACTAAACAGGGGGAAGCAGCGTTCAGTTTTTATGCTCCACATATTTGGAACAAAATCCCAGAAAACTGTAGGTCCGCTGCAACTCTCAGTTCTTTTAAATCTAAGCTAAAGATCTATCTTTTTGATGTTGCTGTTCTTTAAATAATCAATTTTATTAACTTTAATTTCTTATACTGCACTGCACCTTTTATTCTTATACTGCACTATCAATTTTATTCTTGTTTTAATTTGTTTATTAATGTTTTAAAATTGTTTTTAATTGTTTTCTAACTGCTCTTTAATGTTTTATGTAAAGCACTTTGAATTGCCCTGTTGCTGAAATGTGCTATACAAATAAAGCTGCCTTGCCTTACATTCCTACTAATACATCCATATTGTGCTACATTCCTACTAATACATCCATGTTGTGCTACATTCCTACTAATACATCCATGTTGTGCTACATTCCTCCTTTATTGAAGGATACTGTCATTTCAGCTGTTTTGCGACCGCTTTCCACACATGCATGTTTGCCGTGAAAGATACAGGCAACGCAATTTTCTGTTAACGTTAACGGCGCATGTGGTGCCTGGTATCTACCAGACGAAATACCTACGCGGATTTCGGTGGCTCATTACACTGCCACTTACATGTCTGCGTTGCGCTCTGATGCTCCGAAACCCACGTTAGAGGCAACATAAACATCGCTGAATGTCACGCTAGTAAACACTAATAACACGTTACACAGCAGGTAACGTTAGCTTACCGTTAGCTACAGTAAACACGAATAACACGTTACACAGCAGGTAACGTTAGCTTACCGTTAGCCACAGTAGTAACTGGATTAAACACAGCTAAAATGCTGACTGCTAAACAGTGTAGTGTGTCTGTATTTCACTATAGAGGATTCCAACAGCGAGACGTCCAACAGTCTGCTGCTAAAGCTATGAGCTAAAAGACACAAACTAGCACTATGGTCACTGCTGTTGTCTGAAAAACAACACAGACGGGACAAAATGTTGCGTTTACTGGTAAACTAGTAAACATTGTGACCGGCTTATGATGCCCGAATGGCTGCTACCTGTTGTGGAATTTTCCTCACGTTACTCTGTCCTCTGTGACTGTTTACATCTAGAACCTAAGCTGTGCGGTGCAGGCAGGGAACAGCTCTGATTGGCTCATGGAGACATGTGATCAGACAGTAGTTTATGGAGCGCTAGATTGGCTTTGCAAAAACTGTTTTTGATGCATTTTAAATATCGCTCAATCACACAAATTTGATCGTGGGAAGCCGTGATCGTGATTAAAATTCGATTAATTGTGCAGCCCTATTTCAAACCTATTTATCCTAGAGTAACTTAGCTCTGTCTTACCTCTGTGTGTGTGTGTGTGTGTGTGTGTGTGTGTGTGTGTGTGTGTGTGTGTGTTAAAGCTGAGCCCTGCTCTCTGTCAACATGCAAATGGCATTTCTTCTATCAGGTGAAAATGTTCCACCTAAACAAGTTCCTTCCTGAGACTATTTTGCAGAGCCAAAGTTGTTGTGTCCGGAGCTTAGCGTCGCCCAAGACTATTGTGATTGGTTTACAGAAATGCAAACAAGCCAAAGTGTTTTTTCTCCTATCCCAGAATGTCTGAGTAAGCGCATGTGTGAGACCGCGCGTCATGTGTCTGAACAAAGGAACAAACTATTCTAAACCGTTCTGGAACCAGACGTGAAAAAGTCGAGCCTCCAAAGAAGCAACCAGTGATACAGGAAATCAACGACATTAAGAGGTCGCCTGACTTTCTCTCTGAAGAGATTACCACTGTCAGGCTGCAGCAAAAATCCATTTTAGACCTGGTTGCGGAAGTAAAGGCTCTCCAGCTTCAAAATGAAGAGGACAAGAGACTTGCCTTCCTAGAGAACAGAGTGGCTGATCTAGAGCAGTAGCCTACACGAGAATGAATGATGTTATTGTATCGGGGCTCAAAATAAAACCTCAATCGTACACACAGGCAGTAACAGTGATCACTGACCACGATCGGGAGCCCGACGGGTCGGTTTCTGACTCCGTGGAGCATCAAGTAGCAGCCTTTATACAGTTCAAGGGCATCTGATTGGACTGTAACACCATTGAGGCTTGTCACCCTCTGCCCCAGATACATAACAGCACCAAACCAGTCATTATAATGAGCTTTGTTAACCAAAAACACTAAATTGCACTACTGAAACAAGGAAGGAAGTTGAAGGGAACAGACGTCTACATGAATGAATATCTCACCAAACCAAATGCTGATATCGCCTGGAAAGCACGATCCTTGAAGAATTAGAAGAAAATACAATCAACAAGGTCTACAAACTGAAAAATCTTCATTAAAGTGATGGTTCGGAGTAATTTCACCCTAGGGTCCTTTGCACCAACTCGAGCCAAACAAACCCCCAGCAGCTTTTTTCACCTGGTCGAACATTGGGAGAGTTAGTGTTATCAGCTGAATAGCTTAGCACAGGGGCTAATGGATCCAGGTTTGTATCTCGTAAGTTACCCCACTAATAATGCCCAAAATGATACCAAACTTCTACACTAGTACAAATAAGTTATGTGCTCATAAAACGATAGATTAGGAAGTTTGTAAGTACACCAGAAGTTTATGTAAATAACACTTGCCTGTTAGCTTCTGCTCTCTGCTGTTGCTACCGCAGTAACACAACTGCTTAGGGACGTCTACAAATTACAACACCGAAAAGACATACAACAAAAATATTTATTAATTTAACTTTTTTTTTTTAAGTAAGTGCTGTAGTATAACTAGCAGGAGACAAGTTATAATTTAGGTAAGTTTGGAAACATTACCTTATTTAATCATTAAATTAATCAATATTTTTGTTGTATCTCTTTTCGGAGTTGTAATTTGTAGATGTCCCTAAGCACTCGTCTTACTGCGACCTAGTCTCTCCTCCTCAGTCTGACTCCACCTAGTCTCTCCTCCTCAGCCTGACTCCACCTAGTCTCTCCTCCTCAGTCTGACTCCACCTAGTCTCTCCTCCTCAGTCTGACTCCACCTAGTCTCTCCTCCTCAGTCTTACTGCTACCTAGTCTCTCCTCCTCAGCCTGACTCCACCTAGTCTCTCCTCCTCAGTCTTACTGCTACCTAGTCTCTCCTCCTCAGTCTGACTCCACCTAGTCTCTCCTCCTCAGTCTGACTCCACCTAGTCTCTCCTCCTCAGTCTTACTGCTACCTAGTCTCTCCTCCTCAGTCTGACTCCACCTAGTCTCTCCTCCTCAGTCTGACTCCACCTAGTCTCTCCTCCTCAGCCTGACTTGGTCTTCGTGAAACACACCAAGCCAGGCTGCACAGATTAGACTAGGTCAAGCCTCTCTTCATCAGTTATCCTGGATTTATAAATTCTACTTTTGTGCGATACCCCCCTGAACACTGACCTGAACATGGCTGGTATCAGAGTCCCAGTCTGCTGCTGGTCTTCTGGGGACCTTGTTGCTCCGCTGCTCCTGGTTCTGGTTGTCCTCCTCCATTCCTCTCTTGTCCTGAAATCCAGCAGATGTCCACTGGGGCTGCTGGACTCACTCTGGATTCTGTTCAGTACAAATCAAAGCACGCAGAGATATTCAGGAGCTGCTGTCTCCTCTCCTTTTCCTCACATCCACACACAACTAAAACAACAGTCGGCAAACTCAAAGCAGCGGCTGGAAAACTGTTCCATTTCCTTCCTCGCTACACAATGAACTCAGAGTAGTTTGGAGAAAACAGCATTATATTAAACTGGGACTAAATCTAAAACACTGCACAATAAAAGGTAAACATTTTTTTAAATTAAATTCACTCAGAGCATTTCAGGAAAAAGGAAACTCAATAAAAAGTGATTTTGCCGACACTAGATATCAGTCCAAAGCTCCCCACTATATGTGATTAAAGTGCTGCGAGCTGTAAGTTCACCACTTCTACAGAAGGCAGAAGATGACGTCATCTCGGAGACAGCCGTCTTCCTGTCTCACTCAGACTCCGTTGTTTAGGTGTGCTAACTTACACTAACAACTTTACGGTCCTCAATCTGAACTCAGATCAAACACCAGAACTCTGGTCCGCTTGAAAACGGGGGCCCCGGTTCAGGTGGGAACGTGATCCGACACAAACACAGGAAGTGGACCAAAACCAGAGCATTTACTAGCCTGCAGTTTACACCTTTCACACAGTTTACAGACTTAAATATCTGGTTTAAGGGATGAGAACTTTCAGAAAATGTCTACATGCATAGCAATATGTAGAGTCCATCATGACAGAATACTGGAGCCATGGATGAAGACTAGACCAGTTTGTCCCCCATCAATGTGGTTGGGAATACAGGTGCTGGTCATATAATTAGAACATCATCAAAAAGTTGATTTATTTCAGTAATTCCATTCAAAAAGTGAAACTTGTATATTATATTCATTCATTACACACAGACTGATATATTTCAGGGTTTATTTCTTTGAATTTAGATGATTATAACTGACAACTAATAAAAACCCCAAATTTAGTATCTCCGAAAATTAGAATATTACCTAAGACCAATACAAAAAAAGGATTTTTAGAAATGTTGGCCAACTGAAAAGTATTAACATGAAAAGTATGAGCATGTACAGCACTCAATACTTAGTTGGGGCTCCTTTTGCCTGAATTACTGCAGCAATGCGGCGTGGCATGGAGTCAATCAGTCTGTGGCACTGCTCAGGTGTTAGGAGAGCCCAGGTTGCTCTGATTGTGGCCTTCAGCTCTTCTGCATTGTTGGGTCTGGCGGATCGCATCATCCTCTTCACAATACCCCATAGATTTTCTATAGGGTTAAGGTCAGGCGAGTTTGGGGATACCATGGTCCTTAAACCAGGTACTGGTAGCTTTGGCACTGTGTGCAGGTGCCAAATCCTGTAGGAAAATGAAATCTGCATCTCCATAAAGTTGGTCAGCAGCAGGAAGCATGAAGTGCTCTAAAACTTCCTGGTTGACCTTGGACCTCAGAAAACACAGTGGACCAACACCAGCAGATGACATGGCACCCCAAACCATCACGGACTGTGGAAACTTTACACTGGACTTCAAGCAACGTGGATTCTGTGCCTCTCCTCTCTTCCTCCAGACTCTGGGACCTTGATTTCCAAAGGAAATGCAAAATTTACTTTCATCAGAGAACATAACTTTGGACCACTCAGCAGCAGTCCAGTCCTTTTTGTCTTTAGCCCAGGCGAGACGCTTCTGACGCTGTGTCTTGTTCAAGAGTGGCTTGACACAAGGAACGCGACAGCTGAAACCCATGTCTTGCATCCGTCTGTGCGTGGTGCTTCTTGAAGCACTGACTCCAGCTGCAGTCCACTCTTTGTGAATCTCCCCCACATTTTTTAATGGGTTTTGTTTCACAATCCTCTCCAGGGTGCGGTTATCCCTATTGCTTGTACACCTTTTTCTACCACATCTTTTCCTTCCCTTTGCCTCTCTATTAATGTGCTTGGACACAGAGCTCTGTGAACAGCCAGCCTCTTTACCAATGACCTTTTGTGTCTTGCCCTCCTTGTGCAAGGTGTCAATGGTCGTCTTTTGGACAGCTGTCAAGTCAGCAGTCTTCCCCATGATTGTGTAGCCTACAGAACTAGACTGAGAGACCATTTAAAGGCCTTTGCAGGTGTTTTGAGTTAATTAGCTGATTAGAGTGTGGCACCAAGTGTCTTCAATATTGAACCTTTTCACGATATTCTAATTTTCTGAGATACTGAATTTGGGATTTTCATTAGTTGTCAGTTATAATCATCAAAATTAAAAGAAATAAACACTGAAATATATCAGTCTGTGTGTAATGAATGAATATAATATACAAGTTTCACTTTTTGAATGGAATTACTGAAATAAATCAACTTTTTGATGATATTCTAATTATATGACCAGCACCTGTATATTCAAGTTGGGCTGTACTGCTCCATCATTCTTGGACTTGCTGATATCTGTAGAAAGATGGACAGTAAACTAGAGCCCAACTACAACATGTATTTACTTATACATGTACTGTATATCTGCATGTATTTCAAAATGTAGGCCAGGTATTTACAAGTATTTACATTCTAAGGACACCCAGCAGGCCTACCATTACATTGTAATTGCACTGCTTTGTAAATAGTAAGAACCTTCTTCATCACAGACCTGATGGTGCAGTACTTGATCCACATGGATCCACTTGCTGTCCCTCTGGCTGTTCCTCTCTCTGTCCCTGTAGGTTTTCTTCCTCCTCACCCTCTTCTTCCTCCTCCTCCCCCTCTGAATCTCCCTCTCTGTGTCAGAGCCCTCCCTTTCATCACATGCCCTCTCTCCAACCTCCCCAGACTCCTCTGGCTCTCCCTCTTCCTGCTCCTCAACACCTTCATTTGTTTCTCTCCCTTTTTGGTTTCCTGGGGCTAAAAAGGACGCTATGTCCCTTCCTCGTTTCATGACAACTATTAGAAGAAGAAAAAACGGAGGGGCATGCATTACATCTCGTTTCCTAACCATCCCTCCCTACTTAACACGGGCAGATAGCCTGTTGATTACTTTACTCAAATGGATTTATTATCGCGATGCAACAGCCGAGATGGATGAAGTCCCGTGGTTAACATCCCAGCATTGTGTAGTCCTAGCAACGAGACTGACATTTGGATATTCGCTTCTGCTTCGATGAGTTTGTTTAGATATGATTAAGTTTCTAAACATATCGAGAGCAGACATTTCCAAACTTGATTTCATTCTCAGTGTGAGGAACAAAAGGAACCCGGTTATGTGCAACAACAACAACAACAACAACAACAACAACAACAACAACAACAACAACAACAACAACAACAACAACAAGTCCCTTCCGAGATGAAATGGTTGATCTTACCAACAGGAGAACTCGGAGCTCCTCTGCTCTCTCCAAGAGGAGTTGCTGTCTCATTCACCGAGCACCACCACACGCTGCACGCTGCAGCCTAGTGGTTGGGTGCGCCGCTCTAATTTACCCGTGTAGAACGTTGCGTCGCACATTAGTTCCGCCTTCGGCGCTCGCGTGTAAAACCATAATAAATACATAATTGTTTATTTGGTCAGCAGGGGGGGGTTATGTAATAGGAATATGTAATATTAGGTCATTGGATGTTTTATTCTTAATTAAAAACACTTTTGAAAATTACAAATCCTGAACAATGGTCTGTCCTCAGTCAAATTTTAACTACATTGTCCATAATTTTGTTATCTTGAAAACTGTTATTTAGAAGAAAAAAAAATCAGAATTCATTAAAAGTTTAAGTTGTTATCATTCATTCATTATCATTAATTTATAAAAAAAAAAACAAGGAAGGAAGTTGAAGGGAACAGACGTCTACATGAATGAATATCATGTTGTTTTTGAGCAGTATGCCTATGCACCCCCACTAAGCTGGAAAAAGTTTTAAACAGTAGTTAAGTGAATTGTGAATTGGCAGGTTGGCTGTCGTTGAAAAAGGGATTTACACAAAATCTATCATTTTGTATATATTTTTGAGGGTTTAAGTACAGCTGATCCAGAATCTACAGTATGTACATACTTTCAAAATTTCATTATGAAATAGCTCAAGCTTTTCTCTGCTTTCATGTCTGAATACAGCGTGTCGGGAGAATACAACGTCTATAGACAGTATACTACATCGGGGGGGGCAAAGGCAGAGGTACGGCAGGATTAGCTAACATTAGCTGTTCCCAGACAAATGGCAACTGAGTTGGTTTTGCCTTTTTTTGCTCACCAAACGCTGCTGCCATCTTTACTGCGCTGAGTTTTTTAAATTCCAGCGGATGATATGCACACGACTTGCGCTTGCCTCCCTGACTGGCTTCGGGAGGGGAGGATGTGCGCGTTCTGATGTGCGCATGCGCGTGTCATTCAGAACACAAGACAAAATAAGAGTGTTCTTGCAAAACAGAACATGGCAAAATAATCATTTTTTCTCGATTATACTATTTTGGTGATCGTTGGGAGTCAAAATCGAAATTGAAATCGAAATTCAATTAATTGCACAGCCCTATATTGAACTATTCAAGAGGTGAATGGAAGAAATGTTCACAATGTCAAATCAAAAGGTCATTTTAATATAGATCTGCTTAATCCAAATAACCACAAACAAACTGAAGACTTTATAAACACAATGTACAGCTTAAGCCTCTATCCAAAAATCACTAGACCCAGCAGGATTACATCTCACTGTGCCACTTTGATTGACAACATATCTACGAATATTACAGAAAATAATACAATAAGTGGATTACTGATCAGTGACATCAGCGGCCATCTACCAGTCTTTACAGTTTTTGATAAGGACTATAAGAAGGAAAAGCAGGAGATTAAGTTTGAGTACATACGAGTATGGACATAAGTGGCAATAAATGCTTTAAAAAAATGAATTATTAAATCAAAATTGGGAAAAGGTGTATAATGAAGAGAACACTGATAAAGCATATGACATATTCTTAGTGGTGTAAACTTGCTGTATGATAAAACAATAAACAAACAAATCATTAGGAAACTTAAATAGTCAGAAAGACCATGGTTAAAGGAACACGCCGACTTATTGGGAATTTATCTTATTCACCGTAACCCCCAGAGTAAGACAAGTCCATACATACCCTTCTCATCTCCGTGCGTGCTGTAAGGCTGTCTGACGGCTCCAGCGGCATCAGGCCAGCACAGAACATGCAGGTGAATGGTTCCAGCAATCCTACTGCTCCCTATAAGTGACAAAATAACGCCAACATGTTCCTATTTACATGTTGTGATTTATAGAATCACAGCGTGTACAAAAAACAACATAACATGAGACACAGCCGTCTTCTAACTGTAAACAAACTGGGAACTATATTCTCAAGCGGAAGAATATAGTACTTGGGCGGAGTGATATGCTCACAGCAAGCCTGTCTGAGAATATAGTTCCCGGTTTGTTTACTGTTAGAAGACGGCTGTGTCTCATGTTACGTTGTTTTTTGTACACACTGTGACTCTACAAATCACAACATGCAAATAGGAACATGTTGGCATTATTTTGTCACTTTTGTCACAATTTGGAGCAGCAGGCTAGTTGGAACCTGTTACCTGCAGGATCTGTGCTAGGCTAAGCTAATGCTGGAACCGCCAGACAGCGTTACAGCACGCACGGAGATGAGAAGGGTATGTATGGACTAGTCTAACTCTGGGGGTTACGGTGAATAAGCTAAATTCCCAATAAGTCGGCGTGTTCCTTTAACAAAGGGATTACAAAATGCCTGCAAAAAAAGACTTACTATATAAAGACTTCATAAAAAAATAGAACCAAAGATGTAGAAACAAAGTACAAGAAATATAAAAATAAGCTAACTAGTACTATGAGAAATACTAGATATTAATAAAAACAATATTAAAGGAGCAGATAGTGAGAAGACGTTTTTTTACAGTGTGTTCAGGGGACAGGCAGCTAGCAGATAGTGATGAGATGTTTTTTACAGTGTGTTCAGGGGACAGGCAGCTAGCAGATAGTGAGGAGATGTTTTTTACAGTGTGTTCAGGGGACAGGCAGCTAGCAGATAGTGAGGAGATGTTTTTTACAGTGTGTTCAGGGGACAGGCAGCTAGCAGATAATGAGGAGATATTTGCTGTATGTAACAAAAAATGTAGCCTAAAAAACGTGTGACATCGCTTAGAGCCCCTTTAAAGGTTTATGGAATATATTAAATAGTGTTATTGGTGATGGTTCTAAACAAATTAATTATCACCATCACTTTATTAATAATGATATAATTATTAATAATATGGATGATGTAGTAAATGGCTTCAATAATTACTTTGTAAATGTTAGACCAAAACTGGCAGAACAAATCCCTGATTCTTCTGATGAGAAGAATGTTGATTTCATTGATAATAATCCTACTCAATGTTTCTTGGAAGAGCGGGAAATTATAGAGATTGTTCATAAATGTAAAAACAAAACCTTAACTGACTTTAATGATATTGACATGAAACCACTAACGCATATCTGCAATTTATCATTTCAAACTGGTACCTTCCCAAGTTAAATGAAAAATTGCAAAAGTCATACCGCTGTACAAAACTGGAGACAAACACCAGTTCACCAATTACAGGCCTGTTTCCTGGCTTCCTCAATTTTCCAAAATCTTAGAAAAACTTTGTTGGCAGGCTAAACAATTCATCAAAAAACACAACATACTAAATGAGAGTCAATACGGATTCAGACCCAACAGATCTACATCTTTAGCAGTTATTGAGCTAATTCAAGAAATCACAAATGCTTTAGACCAACAAAAAAAATATGCAGCTGGGATATTTATTGATCGCAAGAAAGCATTCAATACAATAAATCATGACAGTAAACTTGACAGGATGGTATCAGGGTTATTTTTTTGTTTTGTTTTGTTTGCACGACTATAACAAGTCAGTGCATTACAATCAGTGGTGTGAAATTATGGAATGGTCTGTGCACAGAACTAGAGCAATGTCCAAACATACTGTTCATAAAAAAGGTACAAAGCAATGATTTTCAAAAATATAGGAAAGAAGGAGGGCTTTAACAATTGCAATGTGTGTTCACTGACGTATGTGTATGATTATGTGTGTGTGTGTGTGTGTGTGTGTGTGTGTGTGTGTGTGATATATATATATATATATATATATATATATATATATATATATATATATATATAAGCTAAATTTGGGTAAACATAAATAGGATATAAATATGTGGTAATAATTTACTTATATTATACTCCGTAGGTGTCTTGAGGAATGTTCTTTATGCATACTTGTATTACAAAGAGTTTGAAACCTTCTTTCTTCTTTGGGTGAAGTTCCCATTTAGTGCAATGATTGAATATTTTCCAGAAACAAAAAAGGATTTACCATTTTAAGTCTCAATAACTCGATCGGGTCCTACAACTTCCTTCCTCCACATTTGATCTCTAACAACAGAATGAAGGGATGATCCACGGAGCCTCGCCTCTCTTCCTGGTTTCTTTAGAGTGGTTGTTGTGTCCTGAACACTGACCTGAACATGGCTGGTATCAGAGTCCCAGTCTGCTGCTGGTCTTCTGGGGACCTTGTTGCTCCGCTGCTCCTGGTTCTGGTTGTCCTCCTCCATTCCTCTCTTGTCCTGAAATCCAGCAGATGTCCACTGGGGCTGCTGGACTGTTCAGTTCAGTACAAATCAAAGCACGCAGAGATATTCTGATGCTTTCCTCACATCCACAGAGTCTGATAATGTGCTCGGTGTTGGCGTGGGAACAGCTGCAGCTCTTATCTGAGGAATGCTCTGGTTTCCATGGAAACCTTTTCAAATGTACACTCCCTCCAGCCACCAAGGACAGACTGAAGTCAGCTGACTGTTCACTACATGAACTATAACTCAAGGACCCTCGTGTGTGTGTGTGTGTGTGTGTGTGTGTGTGTGTGTGTGTGTGTGTGTATGTGTGTCTTCTAACTATCTCCAGAACCGTTCATCCTACTTCACACTCGGCCTCCTGGGTACAACATGAACTCGGAGTAGTTTGGAGAAAACAGCTTTGGATATTAGTAAACTGTAAATAAATCTAAACAACTGGCTAACAAAGTTGAAAAAACGCTGCCATAGTTCTGGCTCCTCCATGTCTGCCCTTCACAATAAAAGCTCAGCTTAAATTCACTCAGAGCATTTCACTGACAGGAAACTCAATAAAAAGTTATTTTAGCCGACACGTGATATCAAACAGAACACAATTAAAAGCTCCAGTATCCTAGAACAACTACATTTAATTTGCTTTTCTGGCAATGTAAGATATAGCCTACTTTATGATTTGATGTATGGTATTTTTTACGTTTGAACTTTGCATCAATAAAACTCTTAAAAACAAAAGACAGCTGTCTTCCTGTCTCACTCAGACTCAGTTGTTGAAGTGTGCTAACTTACATTTAATAACATTACCACCATCAAAATACCTCCTTTATAAATCCATACTTTACCGTTACTTTATAACCGTCAAGCTACTAAGGCTGTTTGGAAATGAACACCTCTGCTGAAGGGATGAAACTAGTAGACAGCACCGCCGCCATTAAACACTGACTGTGGCGATATCAACATGCAATGGACCTTTTTCACAGCAGACATGTTGACTTGTCATAGTAGGAAAAACACAGCTGAAACTGATAACCTCAACGATGGCTCAGTTCCATCAAGTGTCCCAGTAAGATATTTCAGGGAGTCAGCATGCACAATACCAGGACCTCTCCTAAGTGGAATGCAGCCATCAGTAATGGTTTAATACCAGGACCTCTCCTAAGTGGAATGCAGCCATCATTAATGGTTTAATACCAGGACCTCTCCTAAGTGGAATGCAGCCATCATTAATGGTTTAATACCAGGGTCTCTCCTAAGTGGAATGCAGCCATCAGTAATGGTTTAATACCAGGACCTCTCCTAAGTGGAATGCAGCCATCAGTAATGGTTTAATACCAGGACCTCTCCTAAGTGGAATGCAGCCATCAGTAATGGTTTAATACCAGGGACCTCTCCTAAGTGGAATGCAGCCATCAGTAATGGTTTAATACCAGGGACCTCTCCTAAGTGGAATGCAGCCATCAGTAATGGTTTAATACCAGGGTCTCTCCTAAGTGGAATGCAGCCATCAGTAATGGTTTAATACCAGGGTCTCTCCTAAGTGGAATGCAGCCATCAGTAATGGTTTAATACCAGGACCTCTCCTAAGTGGAATGCAGCCATCATTAATGGTTTAATACCAGGGTCTCTCCTAAGTGGAATGCAGCCATCAGTAATGGTTTAATACCAGGACCTCTCCTAAGTGGAATGCAGCCATCATTAATGGTTTAATACCAGGGTCTCTCCTAAGTGGAATGCAGCCATCAGTAATGGTTTAATACCAGGACCTCTCCTAAGTGGAATGCAGCCATCATTAATGGTTTAATACCAGGGTCTCTCCTAAGTGGAATGCAGCCATCAGTAATGGTTTAATACCAGGGTCTCTCCTAAGTGGAATGCAGCCATCAGTAATGGGTTTGAATACACCTGTACATTTCATACTGTGACATGTCAACATGAAAAAGGTCTATATTGTTGACGAAAAAGAAGACACTAAAATGTAGTTAAGGAAGCTGCAGGCAGCAGTACCACAGGCCAAACAATGGGAACACATCGCTCACGCCACGCAGGCAGTATCCAGGAGACCTACAGTGAGGTCGTGATAAGCCCTATTTCAACAAACGGTGGCGTATTCCTTTAAATATGTTTTAAAGGATGATAACTTTCAGATCCATATGTAATAAGTGTGCAGGAGCAGACTGTTGCTCAGCAACAAGCGCAGATCGATAGAGCTCAGTGGAGCAGATATTTCATACAATGTTAGTATTATTCATATTTTAAAGACATTCATATTAATTAGAACAGTTTCCAATGTTGCTATTTTTTTGCACAACTTCACCATCTTCACATTGAAGCCTGCAATTCAGTGTAGTGACAGCTTTTCAGAAAACCTGAATATTCCACTTTAGTATCATACATGTTTGGTGTTATTTAACATGTTAAAGAAATGGAAACTAATTAATTCTATTCCAACTTTTCCCAACTATTCTTACTGCTTCCCCTTCTTTCACATTAACGCCAACAATCTAGTTAAACTTTAGCAATTTAGCTTTTCAGCGTTCACAAGCATTTTCTGTAGGAAATGCATTTTGGAGTTACTTTTCAGATGAGTTTTTACCCTTCCTTTATAAACTGAAGCATGATGTCATAAGAGTGTCATAAAAAAGAATAAACCTGTAAAATAAGAAGAAACTAAATGTCGAACTTCAATTCAGTTCAGTTTATTTAAGAAGAGGACAGATCAAATTAATAAAACAAATTATTATACATGGGTTAAACATCTTATTTTGAAGCTAGTGACAGTCTGCTGATTTAAGCCTTGATACAATTTAAACAGGTGAGTTATATAAACAGTTGTTATGAAGTGTGAATTAGCTTCATAGACCAAAACCGTTTTTTTGTACCAGGCTGTAAACATTTATATATTTCTGATGTAAAGTCTGGATTTTTCCACATGGGGGTCTATGGGGAATGATGCGAGGAACTGTTCAGTGACACACATAACAAACATTGTTTTCAGCATCTTACTGAGATATTAATAATCACTCAAATGAAACATACATAACCTGACACCAGCTAGCATTAGCTCAATTCAGTATCAGGACAGTCACTTATCTTACTGTTAGCTTAAAAGAAGGATTAATGTTACCTTTTGTGGTACTAAATTCAACACTTTAGTAATAATATAATATTGTAAAACACATTTTTCATCCGTGAAATGTTATTCCATGTTGCTTAGTTTAGCATTTCTTTCACATGAACATCCAAAAGCAGTACAACTATCTTTTTCTGAGTCTTTAAGATCAGTTGTCTGTCCCAAGATGGCGGCGGCACAGACGCAGTTTAAACACATTAACTGTTCAAGTCATTTTATAAGCAGCAGCAGCAGCAGCAATATTCTGATTAAAGCTTTTGTCGTATTAACCCTTTAAGCGCCAAAGTTGCAAAATTGCAACAGGACGCGGTACTGAATCAAACAGCTGTTTTCTCTGAATAGAGTGATATATGTCATTCATACTCCCCTCCACTAGTTGACAGACATCTTGTACTTAAACCTTAGCTCAGAAATACATCATGCTTCAATGCAAAATGTTCGAGGAAATCCCATCCAAACTTGACTTTTTTTTGTCAAAAGCGACTAGCGACTTTTTCTGGTGTTATGGTGTTGTTTGGAGACTCGTGAAAGCACGTATCACTATACAATTACTGTGCCCAACAAGCAGCGGGTGTTGCCGTGAGCCCCTCCCCCGTCCAAAGCCCTCACAGGCGGTCAGTCTCTCAGTCCCAGCCTATAGTCAGAGCAGAGAGGAGAAGGAGACACACTCCACTACTTAGACCTTAGCTCAGAAATACGTCATGCTTCAATGCAAAATGTTCGACGAAATCCCATCTAAAAGCGATTAGTGACTTTTTCTGGTGTTATTGGAAACTTTTTTGGTGTTTGGAGACTCGTGAAAGCACGTATCACTCTACAGTTACTGTGTTCAACGAGCAGCAGGTGTTGCCGTGAGCCCCTCCCCCGTCCAAAAGCACTCACAAAAAAAACGCCTACTGTTTACATGAGTTTTGTGGTGTAGTAATTGTTCTAGTTTATGACTGTTGGCTTACAATTTACTTTTTCCCTGTTCATTTGATATGTGGACAACATAACAAATGGATGGAAGGGGGTAAATCTGATGAAATAAATTCAACTCTTTGAAAATATCAGAAATTTCATGGAAATTACATAATCCAATATGGCCGCAGCCATAGGACGTCATAATATGCAAATTAGATGGGACAATTTACTCCCCAGATAAACATTAGGTCATTCTCAATATTGGTTTCATTTACACTTTGTCTCTATCTCAAACCATTTTCATGCCAAAGCCTTCTGGAATTTAGGTGTCAAAACCAAGTATTTTTAAAAATAAAACCCGGCGCCTAAAGGGTTAAGTGACAATAAACTGAATATTTCAGCAATATGACATCACCTTAGTAAACAGTGATTAGAATTTGTGCAAATTGTATTTACAAGGTGATTAATTAACAACAAAAAATACTTCTTTGCTGCAGCATTAGTTAAAAAGCGCTAGCAGTTGAACCCTGAACTGAAATTTTGAGTTGAATAAATCCCTTCAAAGGGAGGGAGTGTAATGTGTAGTCCTAGCCAGGATAACATCCATGCTGTTCAGAAGATAAAGTTACTGCTGGTCAGCCTTCAATGTGGAGAGAAGATCAGAAAATAACAACACAGCTATCAGGGCATGAGGAGGAGGCAGGAGGAAACAGCTTGGCTCTCAAACATGTTCACAACGAGGCAGTGTGAATGCGCTGGTGAGATTTAAGGTGACTACTCTGAGAAAACGTTTTCCCACATTGTTCACAGCTGTACGGCTTCTCTCCAGTGTGAATGCGCTGGTGAGATTTAAGGTTACTACTCTGAGTAAAAGTTTTACCACATTGTTCACAGCAGTACGGCTTCTCTCCAGTGTGAATGCGTTGATGTGTTTTAAGGTGACCACTCTCAGAAAAAGATTCCCCACATTGTGCACACCAGTACGGCTTCTCTCCAGTGTGAACATGCTGGTGATATTTAAGGCTATTACACTGAGAAAAGGTTTTACCACATTGATCACAGCTGTAAGGCTTCTCTCCAGTGTGAACACGCTGGTGATATTTAAGGCTATTACACTGAGAAAAGGTTTTACCACATTGATCACAGCTGTAAGGCTTCTCTCCAGTGTGAACACGTCTGTGGCGTTCTAGGCTACCACTCTGAGAAAATGTTTCCCCACATTGTGCACACCAGTACGGCTTCTCTCCAGTGTGAACACGCTGGTGATATTTAAGGCTACTACACTGAGAAAAGGTTTTACCACATTGATCACAGCTGTACGGCTTTTCTTCAGTGTGAATGCGTTGATGTATTTTGTAGGTGACTCTGTCGTGTGAAAGCTGCCCCACATTGATCACAGCTGTAAGGCTTTTCCCCAGTGTGAATGCGTTGATGTATTTTTAGGGTACTCTTTCGTGTGAAAGCTGCCCCACATTGATCACAGCTGTGTAGATTCTCTCCAGTGTGAACTCTCTGATGAATCTTTAAATATCCAGATGTTGTGAAGGATTTGTCACAGTGTTGACAGTGGTGACGTTTGGGTCCCTCTCCTCCTCTCCGTTTCTATAGCAACAGAAAAACAGAGATAGAGAGTTAGTGAACAACCTTCTTAAACCCTGGACTTGCTCTCAGTCACAATTTATACATAGAATAATTTATGACAAAATGAAGGAAAATATGTGCCAGTTGCAGACATGTTATTATGGAAGCGAATGTACTTTTCATAACTTTTATAAGTTCAGAAATATTCTACATTTTTCAGGCAAGTTTCCCCTTTCAAATGATTGGCAATTTAAAAACTAAAACATTTGCTCACTCTCTCCAGTTTTATTTTCGTTAGAAATTCCATGGTAACTTTAAAATAACACAAACCTTCATACATTCTTGGTATTTTCCATTCTTTAAATCCCACTCAAACTTTTTGAAATACATACATTAATTTGAAGTTAAAATAAAAAGGTAAAGTTCTTCTGGTTGCAGACATGTTACTATGTAAGCCATCATTCCTCCTAACGCCTGATAACTCACATAAGACTAGGAATATCTGAAGTTAAAAATTGTTGTTCATTTTGTTAGATCATTGTTTACAAATGTTTTATCCATGTGTTGGGGTTCCTAAACATAGCCTACTGTTCTGTACTACACATGTCCTGTTGCACTCATTAAGTTCTCATCTGAGCATATTTCTGTCATTCAAACAACTCTGAGTTGTAGTTTAAACCTTTTACAGCCAATTTAATAAAATTAAGGGTTTATTTCGGTCTCGGGTCCATAAATACAGTAAATGGATACAGGCACCGAGAACAGAAGGCTCGGTTAACAACCATTAGCTCAGATTAGCGGTTAGCTCCGGTTAGCTAGGTCCATTATAAAGACATGAAGCGGAGGAGCCTGCCGCGGAGAGGGGTAACAACCAGACTCTGATAAATGACGTTCAGGGAGCTTTCACAGCAGCGTGGCCCTGTTGCTTCTACAGTTTTATTAGTACAGTTAATCCCATTGCAAGACCACCAGCAGCATGCTACTACTAACGTAACGATAGCCTCTCTGAGCAAGTGCAACGTTGGTGCGGTCATGCATGCGGCACACAACTTTGCAAGGCGGAGGAGCTGGAGGCAGCTGGTCTGTATGCGCTGTAGGTCTGGGTATCGTTCAAAATATTTCGATCCGGTGCCAATTTCCATGCCGGTTCCTAACAATACTTTACCAAATACGAAATGTTTCGAAATCCATTTCAACATCAACAAAATACATTAAACACAAAACTTTCATTTTCCACCTTAATTGTTAAAACAGTTATCAAAATTTTAAAAAATTCTGTTAAAACTCAGAGAGTAACATTATTAAAAGTGCCTTGCTTTGCAAGCTCAGCCTGTCAGTCAGTCATCACGGCAGAGAAACCACTGTTGTGCCTGCTTGTCTAAGAAGAAGAAGATTTTTTTATTTATATTAGGACAATGCACATTAATCAACATTTCTGTAAATGCGCCAGTGTTAGCCAGTCGGCAAATTTTCAACTGTAGTCCTAGTTGCATGCATGTCTTTATGGTGGGAAGAAACCGGAGCACCCGGAGGAAACCCACGCGAGCACGGGGAGAACATACAAACTGCTTACCACTGAGCCACCGTGCTGCCTTAAGGAAGTGTAACGTCAACAGCACCACGACCGCTTTTGGCTCGCCGTTAATATAACATCGCAGCCAACGCTGTCTGCGTGAAGTTATGAAAAACTGTAACCACACTTGAAACCAATCGTGACTCTCTGTGACTTCAACAAAACTGCAGACAGTTCACTCCGTCCGCACCTCTCCGTGTGTGTGTGTGTGTGTGTGTGTGTGTGTGTGTGTGTGTCGGTCAGAGCTCCGCTCTGTGTCAATATGCAGAGAGGAGAGATAAGCTTGCGCTTACGCCCTCAGACGCTTTGGTAACTGAAGTTTGGCACCGAAAGATAAATAACTTTTCGATACTCATAGGATTGGAGTGTTTTTTCCGGTGCCATAAAAGTGTCGAAGTTCGGTACCCAGCCCTAGTGCGCTGTAAAACATTCACTGTTGTTTGGAAAGAAAATTTAATTCGGCTGTTATCTACCTGGGCGGGTCTCAATTTAACTGGGCGGTGCGCCCAAGTCAAACCAATGTATGGGAAACAATGCTTCTAACCTCAGTAGTGTAAATGGAATCATAGCAAAAGATTTTCATTTTAAAAATGTTAAATAGTGTTAGGTAACCACCCAGGCTTACAGAAATGGATTGTTGACAAGTAACCAAATGGCTCAGAATTACATGAAATTAAAGTGGTATTGCACAACAGTAGAACTTATAAATCCAGGATAACCGATAAAGCGAGGCTTGGCCTAGTCTGATCAGAGCATCCTGGTGTTCTGTGTTTCATGATGGCAAAGTCAGGCTGAGGAGGAGAGACTAGGTCGAGTCAGGATGAGGAGGAGAGACTAGGTCGAGTCAGGCTGGTGTAATTCGGATAGATGCGCGTTCACGGCTTTCCTTACCAGACCGTGAGGTCAATAACAGATTTGCTGATGCTAAAATGGAGAATACGCATTGTTCATACTTTATACAGATTGAGCAGCAGCTTCTTATGGAAGTAAGATGACGTGAATCACATTATTTGTAAAGAAGAAACATGGCCGCTGTCATGAACCAGCAAGATTAAGCATGGCAGACGATCACGGACCGACTGAATGTGTAAGCAGCCTAAAAATATACATTTACTGACCACTGCTCTGAACTGAAACCGTCATAATCATACCATCCAAGGATTAGGTTACTAATCATTTGTATGAATTAACAGTTGTAGCTAGGGCTGCACAATATATCGTCAAATTTGCATTAACTTGAAACGGTGCATTCAAAGTTATTGTAAAAAACAGTTTTCTCATCTGTTCTTGTCATTTAACAGCAATTTACTGGTGAAATAAGTTACAATTGTTATGTTCATGGTTCGTACACCTTTTCCAACGTCAAATTCAAGCACTTTCAAGGTCCATTTTAAAGCTTTTTCCAGCACCTTACACCAGTGGTTCCCAACCTGGGGTCCGGGCACCCCTAGGGGGGGCGGCAAAGATAACAGGGGGGGCACAAGTCTTTATCTGGTTTGAAGTTGAGGTAAAAAAAAAAGCTTTTCTTAGACATAAGTAGGGGGGCCGCCAAGGAAAAAAGGTTGGGAACCACTGCCTTACACCACCGTAAAATATAAACCAATACATAGTAAAAATTATTATTTAGTGTTTTTGTCACATTAAAAGACATAATACTATAAACAGCCAAAATTGTGTTTCGTAATAGCAGAAGGATCAGATATTTAAGCATAACACAAGTTTTATTTTTCAAAATGTATCACTTTCTAAGTAGAGTGTGCTTGCTGTCTAATCTGCCTGAGTCAATGTAAAAACAATTACCCCAAACAAAATCACTCGAAAGGTTCAGTTCACTAACCCTGAATTATCACCTTTAAAATGTTTAATCTCTTCATGGTTCATAACATAACATACAGCAAGACAGCTGGCTCATTCTGGGTCACAATCCAGCAAAACAGTTTGTGCACCCTCTTAGATTTTGCTCAAAGTTTATGCTACCCTTAATGTCCTTTCACACTTTTTTTCCAAACCTAGGGCATGCCGTACAAACTTGTAATGGTTCAGTCATATTGACATATTTGTCTTCCAACTTGCAAAGTTTGGGCTGCCTATGAATTAATGTCCAAATATTGCTTCCCAGATAATGTGATTTTCAAGGCTTTAAAACTGAAGTAATTTCAAGGGCTGAGGATAGGATTTGAACAGAACATTTTTTACAGGCCTTGGTTTTGGGACACATTCTTGATATAGACAAGGTCTAAACAAAATCTGAGACAGTCCAACAACAACCTGTGATTCCATTTTAACCCTGAAGACTTTGACAGTGCACAGACACCTGCCTGATAAATACCCTATATTAATTGAAAAAAAAAAAATGTACTTCATTGCCAAGACATATACATACTGGAATAGAGCAGTGTAAATATTGCATAAGGCCATCCTCAACCTTACAGTAGGCTACTTGTATGACACTACAACTGAAACGATTTCTGTTGAGCAATCACCGATTGTTGTTATACACCGGGCTAACGTTTGCAGGTTTTAATTTGCGGGTAGTAACATTACAGTTACTGTGATGTAACTTTGGCTATGTTCACTGGATATTCCACAAATGAATGTGCCATAACGGACATGCAATACTAACATTACATTATTACACCAAGTACTCAGTCACTTAGCCTGTGAAATCCTAGCTAGAAATTACTAGCGTAAACAAATCGGCGCTAAGGTGTAAAGTAGGCTACAGTTGGCTTACTTTAAACTTACTTCATGTGACTCAAGAGCGCAGACTCGCCCATTGTGAAATGCTGCACGTCTTTTTTGCAGACTTTACAAGAGGCAACTCGTAGGGTTTGTCTCAGTTTAATCCATAATTTGTATTTTTCATCTTCCAGCCAACGTTCATTGAAACGACAACCTGCCGGCAGCGTTATTATGAATCCCACTATGGCCACGCCAAGACCCCCTCTTCAATAGCATTTATTGGCCAGGTGTCCATGATGCTTACGAAAGGTAGCGTAACGTGACCAATCGGCTATCCTTACCTTAACCACTCAAGGTGAAATGCCTTACCCCAACCGATCGAGCGGTTTCCTAGGGCGGGTCTTGGCGTGGTGGCAGATCGCAGTCACACATGCACAAGCGAGCAGGTTTAATTTCCTCCAACATTTTATTTCTCCATTTAATAAACAAACTATTTAGTAAGTTAGGTATTTGTTGTGAAAGAAATACAGTTACAATTTCAAGCATTTTCAAGCATTTTATCCTAAATTCAAGCAATTTTCAAACCTTGAAAACACAACATCAAATGTCAAGCATTTTCAAGGATTTCAAGCACCCGTACAAACCCTGTATGTTATTATTAGGCAGTCAGAATTAACGCGTCAATCGCAATGCGATTAAGGGCCAAGCATAACGTGTTAACTTTTAATTAATCGCATTAATCGCATGCCTCCATTTATAAATTTCTTTTACACTTCACTCAGCTTCGCGTTGTGCCCAACAGGCTTCTATTTTGACCCTTTCCCGCACTTTTACTTATCATCAAACTGTCATAATTCCTCGTAACACATCCTGCTGCTGCAGGCTGCAGGCATCAGGCAGAAATGCAGCAGCAACACAATTCTGAATGGCGCTTTTTATTTTCCCAAACTCCTGGACGGCTCAGTAGACAAGTCAAAAGCCACATGCACATTCAACGAAGCACGTCAAGCTTGAGCTACCACCTACGAGCTAAGCATAGTACAGTTAACATGACTCAGGCTGATGCTAGTGGGCTCAGGCAAAGCACTATTTTGGAGAGTGCTACTCACTGACCGGTTGATGAAACCAAAAATTAAAAAAATGACTACAGCTCTTGCGAAATGGGTGGCAACTAACTGCAGATCGGTCAGCATCGTAGAAAACTCGGGTCTTAAAGACGTACTACGGTTGCCATGTTCTGACCCGTCTTATACTTTGCCGTCGAGCGGGACAGCAGCCCCACACACAGCCTGTACGACACGGAGAAAGCAGCCCAACTGGAACTGCTGCAAAGTGCAAACGCTGTCTCATTAACCGGTGATCACTGGATGTCAGTGAGTAATCAAAATGATTTAGAAGTTACTGCACACTATATTGACTCTCGTAAGGATACAGATTTTTAAGTTTTTAGTTAGGTACTTGGAGGAATTGTGCAATATTGACAGATTCACACATTGTTCTTTTGTTTACAGTAAATAAATAATAAACAAATACAAATCTTAAAGTCAAGTTCATAAAGTAACTTTCTTTGCATTCATTTGATTCCCAATCAAGATACACTGGTAAGAATGGCTTTCCATTGTTAATATATACTAATTCTGCACTATATTATTATTCGTTAATATTGAGATTAGATTTCTGGGACTCTTCAGTCTGGAGTAACCTCTTTGCTTCACTCACCTCCTCCTTCTTCTTCCTCTTGCTCCCTCGCTCCTCTGAGTCTCCCGAGGCCTCACTGACCACTTTCCTCTTGTCCTCCTTCTTCTCCTCTTCCTCCTCCTCCTCCTTGTGTTTCTGCATGTACTCGGTGATAAGGTCGACGTCCAGGTTGTCTTGCGGCTCCCATGTGTTATCCTCACTGGAAAGGTGAGTGCAGACAGAAGAAAATCTCCTCAGGCTTTGTTTTTAGACAATACAATTTCACTCTAATCGCTAATTTGTGTTATTCCTTTTTTCTATTGTCATTTTGTAACGTTATTTGCAGGTCTGCAACTTAGTGTCAAAAGACTTTCAACTTTGAAGGCATGATACAATGCCGAAATTTATGCTGTAGATTATCTGCAATTTTTAAATGAACAAGATACTAAATAAATATATATAGAACACCAAATATTAATATTATAGACTCATACTTACTCTAAGAACCCCTTCCATTTCAGCAGAAACTCTACTCTTCCGTTCACCACTCTGCAGTCCAAAATTTTCTCCACCACATACTCCTCCTCCTCCTTCTTTACTGCTGCTGCTTCTGCTGCAGCAGCTGCAGGAGCTGCTGCAGGCTGCTCCTCCTCCTCTGCCTTTATGTACTTCATTCCTGCTCTGGTCGCCAGCTTGACATCTGCTGAGGGCTCCTTTGGTAGACCCAAGGGGGAAACATGCAGAGCTAATGATACAACGGTTAGAAGAACTAATGGGAGGTGTGAGTGAATTATAGTTTACCATGTTATACTATATTCAGATGTTCTGTTTGAATGGAGAAAATGCAAGGGCTGATGAGGTGACAAATCCATAGGACTTCAGAGTGTGAAGTATCTCCTGCATTACAACTGAAATAACTACTAAAATGTAAGCCACAAAAGTCATTAACTGGAGCTACAAGCTACATGCACAGTAGCCTCAATCAACGATCATTTACTAGAAAATCCCCACATGTTCCTCACCTTGCAAAACTCGGGAAACAACAACAAACTTTGAGCTAGCAAGCTAAATGCTGAAAATGGCAAGTTAGAACAACGTTTTGATCGTGCAACAAAGCAGGCCTCGTTGGTTCTTTCTGGGAATAATTGTTTATTTACAAAGAATATGTTTAACATTATGCCATTTTATATCTAACTGGGATGTTTTGGGACCGATTGTGGCAGGATTGCTGTCGGTGAAGGAATGTTACACATGGTGATACACTGGTGAGAGCAGATTATGTTTAGTCATGTCATGCAGCTCATTTAAATAGCTCACTTTACCATATTGTGTGAACAGTTAACTTCATTTTATATTACATGTGGCTAGGGTTGGGTACCGTTCACATTTTTACCGGTGCCAATACCTGAAATTTGTTCCGGTACCCAGCGCTACCTTTTTTCGGTACTTTCCCTTTGTAATAACAAAATAAATAATTTCAGTTGTAAAAATAATTTCAAACCTATTTATCCTAAAGTAACTTCGCTCTGTCAGTACCTCTCTGTGTGTGTGGGGGGATGCAGTTTCTTCTATCGGGGGTGTTTTTTTTTTTGAGTGGCTGAGAAGTTATCTACATAAAAAAGGTTGGGAACCTTGATCTACATAACAGTCAACAGTTTGTGACGATGGTGAAAATATGTCATCTTGTTAGGACAAAATATGGTCTTAACCCTTAGCACGGTGTTTCCATTTCAGCTCAGTGTGAGAGTCTGTACTGTGTTTTCATTTAGGGCCACTCTGAATTCTCTTCTCTCCGTTGATTTTTTCCAAACACAGTTCACAAAGCTCTATTGTCAATAAAGTAAAAAAAAATTTAAAAAGTTTGCCTATTCCACTATCTAGGTTTTGTGAAATAGCCCTCTGTTACTTTAGAGTGGTTGTTGTGTCCTGGAGGCTATTGCACAAAACCAGGATAAGGGATTAAACCGGGATATTCCTGTTATCCTGGATTTATTTAGCCTTGACTCAGTTTCACAAAAGCAGAGGCATGGTATATTTCCTGAGTAACATTATCTTCTGCTTACTTTTAAGGCTGCTGCTCACTATGTACTGTATAAAGCATGAATAATATATATTCTCCATTGTATCAGTAAATCTGTGATCGACCTCGCGGCCTGGTAAGGAAAGCCATGAACGCTCATCTATCCAAAATACTTCAGCTTGACTCGACCTAGGTGGTATTTCAGGTAGAAGGTTTAACAAACTCTGAGTCTAACCCTGATGTCTGAGTTGATTTACCCTGAGATGGGAAACTGAGTTTTCGGTTTCAGAACAGCTGATATGAGTTGGTTCAATCAACTCAGAGTAGGTTCATGCGCGTGCACCGCCACAATAAAAAGGCAGCATGAAGTCACACTCTTCTGATGGCGCTTTGCTACAGAGGCTTTACTAATAGGCTCCGCATCACCAATGTTGTAAAGACAAATGCCGATGGCAAAAAAACAGTAATGCGATAATCTGCTGGGATGTAAGAGCATGTCCACGATGGCTGATGTTAGTGATATGAGGATGGATAAGGTAATGTAGGCTACATAACTGATCGACTGGGAAGAAAAACGATACCACTCAAATAGGGCTGTCCTCGACTAAAGAAATTCTTAATCGACTAACACTTATAGGATTTTGTCGACTAATGGATTAGTTGATTTAATTGACAGAGCTGTGCTCTTTGAGAGGTGGTTAAGACTAGAAAAGCACAATATAAATGTAGTTAATTAACCATCTGTAAAACGGAGTTTCTCCACAATTAATCCTGCAAAAGCACCACTTTAAATCTTGTGTTTACCATAAATGTGCTCAGAAGTTTCTTGGAAATAAGTAATTAAGCATGAATAAGCATAAAAAATGACTAAACGACTAAAGAAATCTTAGTCGACTAAGACCAAAACGACCGATTAGTCGACTAATCGACTAAGAGGTGGCAGCCCTACACTCAAATAGGAAGTTATCTGAAAATTAAAATGTCGGGGCTTCAATATCATCCCCTGACGTATGTTTAACTCTCTGTGAAGTAAAGCAGCTTCTTCATCAACGGGATCGTAGACAAAACGAAATGCCATGTTTTGAGAAATAAAACGTTTTATAGGCTAGTCTGCCTAACATGGTTAATAAACCAACATATATTTTTTTTATTCATGCCGATAACAAACTGCGCTAAAATGCGCCTGATACAGACTGAATGAATGAGGAAATGAAAGGGCGCTGTGTCAAAAGGAGGAGACTGAGACAAACTCGAGGTTTCTTGAAGAAAACCTGCTGTCGAACAGGTTAGGTTCACAGGCTCAGTTACCATAGTAACTGACTCTGAGGTGAAGTCACCTCTCCTCATCTCAGGGTTATCAAACTCAGAGTTTTCACTAAACCTGCTTTCTGAAATACCACCCTAGTCTCTCCTCCTCAGCCTGACTCACCT
>CM046789.1:3597684-3707012 GCA_025617405.1 Perca schrenkii | reverse complement strand
TGGATAGATTGATAGATATATATACAGTACAGGCCAAAAGTTTGGACACACTTTCTCATTCAATGCGTTTCCTTTTTATTTTCATGACTATTTACATTGTAGATTCTCACTGAAGGCATCAAAACTATGAATGAACACATATGGAATTATGTACTTAACAAAAAAGTGTGAAATAACTGAGAACATGTCTTATATTTTAGATTCTTCAAAGTAGCCACCCTTTGCTTTTTTATTAATAAGTGAAATAATTCCACTAATTAACCCTGACAAAGCACACCTGTGAAGGTAAAACCATTTCAGGTGACTACCTCATGAAGCTCATTGAGAGAACACCAAGGGTTTGCAGAGTTATCAAAAAAAAGCAAAGGGTGGCTACTTTGAAGAATCTAAAATATAAGACATGTTTTCAGTTATTTCACACTTTTTTGTTAAGTACATAATTCCATATGTGTTCATTCATAGTTTTGATGTCTTCAGTGAGAATCTACAATGTAAATAGTCATGAAAATAAAGAAACACATTGAATGAGAAGGTGTGTCCAAACCTATGGCCTGTACTACTATATATATATATATATATATATATATATATATATATATATATATATATCTATATATATATATAGGCGTATTTACGTAACGAACCGGGGACACCCGAACTTAGATAAGATTTGGCGAGCAGTATGTAAGGAAGAATTGCTGCATATGGAGGTTGGTTGGGGTGGCGGATGGGTCAAACTTTCACCCGGGAGACCCGGGTTTGCGTCCCGCGTGTAACGCTTGTCGGTTTTTAGAGTCACCCTTTTCTTTCCTCCCGCGTCACGGAACCGTATGCCCACCCACGACCTTTTCCTAAACCCAACCGTCCCGTTATTCCCACGTCACGGAACCGTACAACCGTTTAGTAGTCCCGACCAAGCGCGTCAAAAGGGACGCCAATAGTGCCGACCAAGCGCGTTCACTTGACACGTTAGAGGAGACCTTTAGCGGTCAATAAGAACGAGAAAGGCTCCTGACCAAACGTCCTTATTTTACGAACTGGGTGTGAGAACCTGTTGAAATAAAAAATACATAACGTGACACAAGCTAGCATTAGCTCAACTCAGTATCAGGACAGTCACTTAACTTACTGTTAGCTTAAAAGAAGGATTAATGTTACATTTTGTGATATTAAATTCAACACTTTAGTAATAGTATAATATTGTAAAACACATTTTTCATCCGTGAAATGTTGTTCCATGTTGCTTAGTTTAGCATTTCTTTCAAATGAACATCCAAAAGCAGTACAACTATCTTTTTCTGAGTCTGTAAGATCAGTTGTCTGTCCCAAGATGGCGGCGGCACAGACGCAGTTTAAACACATTAACTGTTTTATAACAGTTTCTTTTATAAGCAGCAGCAGCCATGTTCTGATTAAAGCTTTTTTCGTCTAAAGTGACAATAAACTGAATATTTCAGCAATTTGACATGACCTTAGTAAACAGCGATGGGGATTTTTGTAAATTAACAACAACAAATACTTCTTTGCTGCATTAGTAAAAAAGCTCTAGCAGTCAAACCCTGAACTCAGAATATTTTATTACAGGAAAACAAACTAATTTTGAGTGGAATAAACCCCTTCAAAGGGAGGGATTGTAATGTGTAGTCCTAGCCAGGATAACATCCATGCTGTTCAGAAGATAAAGTTACTGCTGGTCAGCCTTCAATGTGGAGAGAAGATCAGAAAATAACAACACAGCTATCAGGGCATGAGGAGGAGGCAGGAGGAAACAGCTTGGCTCTGAAAAATGTTCACAACACGGCAGTGTGAATGCGCTGGTGTCTTTTAAGGGCCCCACTCTCAGAAAAAGTTTTCCCACATTGTTCACACCAGTACGGCTTCTCTCCAGTGTGAACACGTCGGTGGATTTTTAGGCGAACACTCTGAGAAAAAGTTTTGCCACATAGATCACAGCTGTGAGGTTTATCTCCAGTGTGAATGCGTTGATGTGATTTAAGGGCCCCACTCTGAGAAAACGTTTTCCCACATAGATCACAACAGTACGGCTTCTCTCCAGTGTGAACACGTCGGTGAAATTTAAGGCCCCTGCTCTGAGAAAAAGTTTTACCACATTGATCACAGCTGTATGGCTTCTCTCCAGTGTGAATGCGTTGATGTCTTTTAAGGGTCCCACTCTCAGAAAAAGTTTTCCCACATTGATCACACCAGTACGGCTTCTCTCCAGTGTGAATGCGTTTATGTATTTTAAGGTTACCACTCACAGAAAAAGTTTTCCCACATTGCTCACAGCGGTGCGGCTTCTCTCCAGTGTGAACATGTCTGTGGATTTCTAGGTGACCACTCTGACAAAATGTTTTAACAAATTGATCACAGCTGTAAGGTTTCTCTCCAGTGTGAATGCGTTGATGTATTTTTAGGCTACTCCGTAGTGTGAAAGCTGCCCCACATTGATCACAGCTGTAAGGCTTCTCTCCAGTGTGAATGCGTTTATGTATTTTTAGGCTACCCTTTAGTGTGAAAGCTGCCCCACATTGATCACAGCTGTGTAGATTCTCTCCAGTGTGAACTCTCTGATGAATCTTTAAATATCCAGATGTTGTGAAGGATTTGTCACAGTGTTGACAGTGGTGACGTTTGGGTCCCTCTCCTCCTCTCCGTTTCTATAGCAACAGACAAACCGAGAGAGAGAGAGTTAGTGAACAACCTTCTTAAACCCTGGACTTGCTCTCACTCACAATTTTCACTCTTCATTCAATAATTAATGACAAAATGAAGGAAAATATGTGCTGGTTGCAGACATGTTATTATGGAAGCAAATGTACTTTTCATAACTTTAATAAGTTCAGAAATATTATACATTTTTCAGGCAAGGTTCCCCATTCAAATGATTTGCAATTTAAAAACAAACATTTGCTCACTCGCTTCAGTTTTACTTTCAGTTAGAAATTCCATGGTAACTTTTTTTGCAGACACGTTACTATGAAAGCCATCGGGCTCTTCTCAGTGTTTCCCACAGGTTGAAAATTTACTGGTGGTGGTGTGTGGCGCTGGATGTGACGGCACGGTGCGTGATGGCTAGGTTTAGTAATAATGGGTTAAATTATAAACTAGTCAAACAAAGGTGAAAACAATGACTACACAACATTATCAAATCATTTAGAAAGAACAAACTATTTACATATTAAAACAATTAGAATAAAAGATGACACATACAGATAAAAATATTGCGACACTATGCAGCATCTGACACAATTTCAGGGTTGTTATTAGGGCTGCACGATATGAGGAAAATATGCGATATGCCGTAACATTGTTGAATATAGAGATAATTATATAACTTTTGATAAATAAACTATATATTAAAATGTAGCCTACTTAGTTCTGCTGCTTTCAGTATTTTGCTAAAATACAACAAATTGCTTGTTCAATTTTAAACAAATGACCAAAAAGTGTAGCCATCATGTACTTTGTCAATTAAATCAGGTTTTTTTTGCCAAATGTTAACGGTTCAGCAGATAAAATACCCATAATACTATACTCCATAGAGAAAATGACGTTATTAATCTCAACACTGTTTCCTCCTAACTTCTGTTAAATCACATAAGACTAAGAATATCAAAAGTAAATTCTTGTTCATTTTGTTTTTTCGATCTTTGATCATTTTTTGAAGTGTTTTATCAATGTGTTGGGGTTCCTAAATATAGCCTACTGTTCTGTACTATACATATCCTGTTGCACTTATTAAGTTCTCATGTGAGCAGATTTCTGTCATTCAAAAAACTCTGAGTTGTAGTTTAAAATTTTTACAGCCAATTTAATAAAATTAAGAACTTTATTCGGGCTTGAGTCCATAAATACAGTTAATGGATACAGGCACGGAGAACTGAAGGCTCGGTTATCAACCATTAGCTCTGATTAGCAGTTAGCTCCGGTTAGCTAGCTCCATTATAAAAGACATGACATGGAGGAGCCTGCCGCGGAGAGGAGTAACAACCAGACTCTGATAAATGATGTTCAGGGAGCTTTCACAGCAGCGTTGCCCTGTTGTTTTTTATACGGTTTTATTAGTACAGTTAATCCCATTGCAAGACCACCAGCAGCATGCTACTACTAACAATAGCCTCTCTGAGCAAGTGCAACGTTGATGCTGTCATGCATGCGGCACACAACTTTGCGAGGGGGAGGGGTTGGAGGCAGATGGGCTGTTTGCGCTGTAAAAAAATTCACTGTTGTTTGGAAAGAAAATTTAATTCAGATTTTAAATACCTGGGCGGTGCACCAAAGTAGAACCAATGTATGGGAAACTGAGCTAACCTCAGTAGTGTGGACGTGAGGTGTAAAACTAACAAAAGATTTTCATTTAAAAAATGTGAAAGTGTTAGGTAACCACCCATGCTTAAAGAAATGGATTGTTGACAAGTAACCAAATGGCTCAGAATTACATGAAATCAATGAGTTGTTAAAGTGGTATTGCACAACAGTAGAACATATAAATCCAGCATAACCGATAAAGCGAGGCTTGACCTAGTCTGATCAGAGCATCCTGGCGTTCTGCGTTTCACGACGGCAAAGCCAGGCTGAGGAGGAGAGACTAGGTCGAGTCAGGCTGAGAAGGAGAGACTAGGTTGAGACAGGCAAGTAAGTAAGTAATTCAGACAGATGAGGGTTCACGGCTTTCCTTACCAGATCACGAGGTCGATATAGATTTACTGATGCTAAAATGGAGAATATGCATTGTTCATACTTTACACAGAGTGAGCAGCAGCTTCTTCTGGAAGTATGATACCGTGAAACACATTGGGCCTCATTCACCAACCTTTCTTACGAAGAATGTGTTCTTAAACCCGACTTACGCACTTTTTACGAAGATTCACTAACGCTTTCTTATCTTGGATTAGTTCTTAGCTAAGAACAAAATCTACGATTTCAAATTATTCAAACATGTAATAGTTACGTGTCAAATTCATGGAGATAAGTATACACTAATAAATATCTTCTCTCCTCCCTCAGCTAATATGAAATACCTCAGAAATATTCAGGAAATAATTAATAGTGTATCAGCAGGAATAATCTTATTTGCTGGGGATTTAAATGAACTCTTCATAGAGCAAGATAGTTCCAACTTAAAAAGGAAGCCTAATGTTCCCAAGGAACTTCTGTAATTCCTCTCGTTAAATGACCTAACAGATGTGTGGCGACAAATGCATTTAATAGATAAAGATGATACGCATTATTCTCACGCACAAAATAGGTATAGCCATTTGGATTACATCTTTTTTTCCAAAGAAGGAGTAGAAGATGTAATCACATCTAAAATACAAGATATACATATATTAAACCATGCTGCAGTTACATGCACTATGTGCCCGCCAACAATTAAAGTACTACATAGAATTTGGAGAATGAACAGAAAATACCTGAAAGTTGAGGAGTTTATCCATTACGTAATAAAACATATTAATGAATTCATAACTATTAACGTCACAACCAGTAAGGAGTAGCCACCGGTTCATATCGTATGGGATGCATTTAAAGCATATTAGAGGGATTATTATTTATTTTTCATCAAGAAAGAAGGCAGAATTAAATAAAAGAATTAAGGAATTAGAGACCATATCAATTGAGCAGAACCCCTACATAAGAAATCTGGGGTAAGAAAGGATATGGAGTATCTGCATGGAATGAAGCTATAATACGATCAACTGCTGCTAGAAAAAGCTAATAAGGTTAGGTATAATGTAAATAATTGGGCTGCTCCCTCTTAGTCGACTAATCGGTCGCTTTGGTCTTAGTCAACTTAGATTTATCTAGTCGATTAGTCATGTTTTATGCTTTTTTCATGCTGAATGACTTATTTCCAAGACACATCTCTGGTAAACACAAGAATTTAAGTGGTGCTTTTGCACGACTCTTTGCGGAGAAACTCAGATTTACAGATCTGCCGATTAAATCAACTAATCGATTAGTCGATACAATTGAATGAGTGTTAGTCGACTAAGAATTTCTTTAATCGAGCACAGCCCTAGTAAATAAATAAATATCAAATAAGAATGGTAAGCAGTTATCTTCTTTGGTAAAGAAGATGTCCAAAAGATAGAATATCATACTAAAAGATCAAATTAATAACTCTGTGGTTAGAGACAAACTTATTAACCAAGAATTTGCTTCATTTTATGAAAAATTATATTCTACTGAAATTGAAGGTCAAACAGATGAACAAAAGATCTTTTTAAAATCAGTTGACATCCAAATATGATCAGAGCAACAGAAAACTACACTGGACAAAGAGATTTGCTTGATGGAAATCAAAAAGACAATTGAAAGCTTCCCAAAAGACAAAACTCCAGGTATGGATGGGTTACCAACAGAATTATAGTATACTTTATAACACAATAATTAATAACCCACAACTAACTCTCTTTAAAAGGATAAAACACCATAGCATCTAACAATTTGTGACTTAAACAGTTTCTAACACTAATAACTTTACATTTACAAATGTAGCTACACCGCCGAATGGCAAGCTGGGTAACATTACAGCTGCTAGCCTAGCTAGCTAGCCAGGTAGCATAACAGTCTGTTAAGCTGGGAGAGGCTCCGGTCGCTACTGCACATTCAAGAACCGAGAAGAAAGTTAGCTAGAGGATGAAGAAAGACCGGAGATACACCAGAACAACATGTGCTCAAGAGAGGAGCCGTCTGTTGTTCCCAAGTTTTTTCTTTCTAACAAATTGGACATAATTTAGCCACTGTTGTTGCCCGCCGCTCTAACGTTACTTGGCCGTGCTAACATTAGACCTGTCACTTCAAGCATGCAGCGGAGCAACATTATGAATGCAATCCACCTCCGGTCCCGCTACAGACCGTTGAGAAAGACGGGTTCAGGGCAAAGATTAAAACACTGGATTTAAGATGTCTCGCCTCGCTGAAATACGTCCGCCAACCTGTTAACATTATTCAAACGGCGAAGGAGGCTGACAGCGGAGCTCCGTTCACTCGCCCACTACAACAACACTACAACCTAACTTACCTGTGGCCAAGGTAGTGGTTATACAGTACTAGCTTACAACTATTTAGTTTTGAAAGGGAAACAATGTTAAAGTTGTTTGTATGTTTATTCATTCATGAGTTTATTTTACTCTTTGCACAATACAAATAGTTTAGCTTCTGTAACTGTTTGATGGATTCTCCTTCATATGAAGTTATTGTATAATGTCGTGGAGCCAAACCCTTTAGTAATCAAAGCTTTTAGTACACATGATGACATTAACATGTTTTTGAGATATTCTATGTACTCCTGACAGTAGAATAAGCCATTATAAACCTATATAAAGGTGGCCCATTATTATTTATTTAAATGTATTTTAAGAAGTTTAATTACATTATATTTTCGATTTGAATGCACACTTGTTTTTTAAATAACAAATAAATAAGAATTCAATACATTACATCTATGTTATTTTGTCTTAGTTAGGAAAGTAATGTTTAGTTAGGAAGGTCTGGTGCCTTTAGTGTCTTCCAAATGGTGGAAAGAAGGTATAAGGTGGAAGGTATACAGTTTATTATTAATTCAGCAACGGTATCGGATCGGTATCGGGTATCGACAGATACACAAAACCCTGGCATCGGTATCGGTATCGGGACTGAAAAAGTCGGATCGGTGCATCCCTAATTTGTACTACTGTAGACGTTTGGTATCATTTCGGGCATTATTAGTGGGGTAATGTTAAGAGACACTTCGGATCCATTAGCCCCTGCGCTAAGCTATTCAGCTGATAACGCTAACTCTCCCAATGTTCGACCCAGGTGAAAAAAGCTTCTGGGGGGGTATTTGGCTCGAGGTCATGGTGCAAAGGACCCTAAGGTGAAATTACTCCGAACCATCACTTTAACTAATAAGGATTTTTTTTTTTAGATATCTTTAAGTTAGTTAGTTAAAGAGTTGAATCACAGATAACTTTGATCTAAACTATAATAGGACTACAGAACCCTCAGCTACTCAGAATTCAGGCGAAAACAAGAAATGAATAGGGAAAGTGTACAAACACCCAATAGAAGCACAGGCAAAAAATTGAGGTTGGAGGATTGGAACAAAGAACTTTAATAAATAACTGATATAATCTGGAAAGATTGCCCAAATATAACCAACACCATTACCACCACTGAGAATCTGCATATCATACAATATAAGCTCATGACAAGGATTTACTACACTATATCAAAAATAATAAATTTGATGCCACTATCTCCCCTGTTTGTGTAAACTGTGGCACACATAAGGAGACAATATACATGCTTTCTGGGAATGTGAGAAGGTAGGTAAGGGTTGGTTAGAGATCCAAAAATGAATGACCAAGACCTGTAAAATTAAAATTTAATTCAGTTTTGAGCAGTATCTAAAAATAATGACAAGCTAAAATACCCCATTGTTCTTTTCTCCTCCTTGGTATATAAAAAATTAATTTTAGAGTATTGGAAGGATACAGAGGCTCCATCATTACAAAAATGGAAAGGACTAATGAAATGCTATTTAAATATAGAAAAATCAATGTTCGAAGACCGGAACAAAAGGCAACAATTTAACAAGGTGTGGCAGGACATATATGAAGTGTTGTAAATGTAATGGCTAAGAAATAAGAACTAGGTATGGTGACTGAGAGCTGGAAACCAAGTGAATGTGTGCGTGTGTGTGTGTGTGGGCGGGTGGGTGGATGGATGAGCTATTAGCTCTACAGCCAATGCAAAGAGTGAAGGAGACGATGGACATCCCTGCCTTGTGCCCCTAGTTATCTGAATAGCTTCTGATAAAATTACAAATTAAGAATTGTAGCTAGGGCTGCACAATATATCGTAAATGTTACGTTAACTTGAAATTGGTAAACCTTGTGGTGCATTCAAAGTTATTGTAAAATACCCTTTTCTCATCGGTTTTTGTCGTTTAACAGCAATTTACTGGTGAAATAAGTTATTATAACATTTCTAATGAATCATTTAAATTCCTCGCTTTTTTGCGCTGTATTCACATTCATTAATATTGAGATTAGATTTCTGGGACTCAGTCTGGAGTAGCCTCTTTTCTTCGCTCACCTCCTCCTTCTTCCTCTTGCTACCTCGCTCCTCTGAGTCTCCCGAGGCCTCACTGACAACTTTCCTCTTGCCCTCCTTCTTCTCCTCCTCCTTCTCCTTGTGTTTCTGCATGTACTCGGTGATAAGTTCGGGGCAGTCCAGGTTGTCTTGCGGCTCCCATGTGTTATCCTCACTGGAAAGGTGAGTGCAGACAGAAGAAAATCTCGTCAGGCTTTGTTTTTAGGCAATACATTCTCAGTCTAATTGCTAATTCGTATTGTTCCTTTTTTTATTTTCATTTTTTAAGATTATTTGCTGGTCTGTAACTTAAGGCCGTTTTACAGTTGTGCGGAGGCTCCACGCAGATCTCACGCCGTAGCCTTAAAAAGTGGCCTGATGTTTATACTTGTGCGCTGGTGTGTGTGTCGAGAGCAGCGTGTGTGTGTGGGGGGAGTGTGTGGTAGAGAGAAGTGAGAGAGTGCCGGCAATTAGCTTTGGAGCGAGTACTGACTCTAGAGTCATAGTGAGAGAAACAAAGTGTCTCCCCTGTTCTTTCTGACCACAGTAGGAAATGTGTAGCAGGGGAAGTTAACCCTCTCCTTGATTTCATGTTGTTTATGGAGAAGTAGAACCAGGAAATGAGCTGGGAGAAATGCAACGCTACCAAGCCACGGCCGAGCTACGTGCGTCGCCGCGACGTGTAGTTAAATTTTTCGAGAGGTGCACGTCAGGCTATGGCGTAGGGTCCGGCGTAGACGCAGAACCTCTGCGTCTCCGCCGGACCCTGCGCCGTCGATTCGATGCAAAATTGTAAGGTTACACAAAACTGAAAAATAATGTACCTTTCAGAATTTTACAAAAAGGCCATTTTCAGGGAACAAGAAATAGGTTAACAACGTAAATCTGTTCTGCAGCAATGGAGGTTGATCAAGCTTTGAAAGTTGGTGCTACCAATTCCCACAAGTGTTCCAGCTTGTCTGGATTACTTACAACCTCCTCTGTTTGTATAAAAGTATTGTTGGAACACACTGTGGTACTGTACCCTCGTGAGCATTATTTGAACAATATTGTACTGCAGAAAGTAGTGTGTTGCTATAAAAATGGCGGGAAAAAGGCAATTAACAATGGAAGAGAGTCAGACCATCATAACACTTAAGAATGTTGGTCTTTCCTACAGAGAAATTGCGAAGAAAGTAAAGGTGTCAGTGAGTACAGTATTCTTCACCATCAAAAGGCACTTAGAAACTGGGGGAAACTCTGATAGGAAGAGGTCTGGCAGACCCAAAGCCACAACAGAATCAGAAGACAAGTTTCTGAGAGTCAACAGCTTGCGTGATAGGTGGCTCACAGGACAAGAGCTTCAAGCACAGCTTAATAGTGGTCGTAATAAGCAAGTCGCAGTTTCAACTGTAAAGAGAAGACTTCGAGCTGCAAGTTTGATAGGTCGAGTTGCAGCAAGAAAGCCATTGCTAAAATGTCAGAATCAGAAAAAGAGGCTTGCCTGGGCCAAGAAACATCGTCAATGGACTACTGAAGACTGGAAGAAGGTGTTAGGGACTGATGAATCAAAATTTGAAATCTTCGGTTCATCACGCCGTCGAGTAGGCAAAAGGATGGTTCCTTAGTGTGTGACATCAACTGTGGAGGAGGAAGTGTGATGGTCTGGGGCTGTTTTGCTGGATCCAGGGTCGGTGATTTGTACAGAGTGAAAGGCATCCTGAGCCAAAACGGCTACCACAGCATTTTGCAGCGCCATGCAGCACCTTCTGGTATGCGCCTAGTTGGTCAGGGGTTCATTCTACAGCAAGATAATGACCCAAAACATAAGTCCAAGCTATGCCAGAACTACCTTAGCAAAAAAGAACAGGATGGTAAGCTTAAAAATGGAGTGGCCTGGGGTCTCATTTCTAAACGTGGCGTACGCACAAAACAGGGCTGAAAACGTGTGTACGCCACATCCCACGCAAAGGTTGTGATTTATAAAAAACAAACTTGACGGGAGAATGTGCGGTCCTCCACGCAAACTCTGAACCGTGCGTACGCACATTATGGAGACAAAATAGGAATTGGCGACGCAGATGGTGAGGTGGTGAACTGAAGTCAGACTGCAGAAACTACATGTGGGAATAACATGATTAGGCTACTCTTAGTATGTTTAAGTATTAATGCCTCACGCACATTTATTCACACCATATCATGAAGTGAGTGATAATTGTTCTGAATGATAATTGTTCCATAAACACCTCCAACTCAGATCTTAAATCAAAACTCGTTCTTAATATAGCTACATAGTTCTTAATATTTAATCGCCGCTGTCACGTCGTCACATTGTTCGCTACGGAGCGCAAGAGGAGGAGATGACCCAACTGCATGGAATACAGGATACCATCAAATACCCTAGCATTAGATAACTGCAGAACACAGTGTAGATTAACTAAATATCTGTCTTTAATATTGTGCATATATCATCAAATGTCAAAGTCTGGAAATACAGCCGTTAAGTTCTCGCGCAATCGTTACGCTCTATGTCCTCGTTACGCTCTATGTCCTCGTTACGCTCTATGTCCTCGTTATCGGTCCAAACTTTAATACTGTTTGTGACAAAACCTGCATGAAGAAAAGTGTGTTTGCCTATTACACTTTCTTTCGTCTTCAGATTTTATCTCGGGGTGGGGGATACCACTAGTTGATGCTGTGATTTTAGCAAGGTGTTAACAATCACAAATTGTTGTAGGCTAAACATATAAATACTGCGGTGAACCCGTGCGTAATGCTGCATGATGGCCCTGCAGGAGGACCGGAATGGAAGAATCAGGAGAGAAAGAGACTTCAGGGACCATGACGATGACTGGCTCATATGCCGATTTAAATTACCTAATATAGCTGTAATAGTAATATAGCTGCGCTCTTGGATCTATGTACTGAATTGGGTCCAGTAGAGAGGGCAACCCGCCGGAACCGTGCCATCCCGGTCCAAATACAGGTCCTCGCCACTCTGGGTGAAACCGGCTGTTTCCAGAGGGAAATGGCTGACAGCTAAGTGTTTTTTTTTAAATAAATATTATATATAATGTTCAACTTTATTACTAAGGCTTGTTTGGATATAATATATAGTTCTGTTAAATCGTATTATATATGTCTGGTATATCGAAGCTGTCCCCGAGTGCTGTAATGCCTGCTGTTTTGGAAGATTGTATTAATAAAGGTAGTCTATAGATCCGGTTTCCATACGCTGTGCGACAACAGGCCGAAATTATTCAATTGGCAGCAATTCCCGAGCGTCTGGGAGGTTGTTTTTCTTTTGTTTTTTTTCTCTGCCAGTCGTCATGATTCGGCATGTTTCGGCGTAACGAAGAACAACTGCAAAGGTCATTAACATACTGATCAGCATTCACGAGGTGCTTTGCATTGACTATTTATGGTTAATGGGTGTGTACAGGGCAGGATAAGAGGCTGATCCACGTACGCACACTTGTAGTCAATCTGTGATTTATAAAGGGAACATTGCTTACAGGTGTGCGTACACACAGTTTTATAAATCTGACTTTTTTTCGGCGTACGCCAATTTGGGCTTTTGGGCGCATGTACACTTATAGTAAGGATCCTACGCACAGTTTTATAAATGAGACCCCAGCACAGTCACCAGACTTAAACCCCATTGAGCTGGTTTGGGATGAACGGGATAGAAAAGTGAAAGCAAAGCAACCTACAAGTGCCACACATTTATGGGAACTTCTGCAACAGAGTTGGGAAGAATTTTCTGAAGAATATTTGATTTCCATTGTAGAAAGAATGCCACGAGTGTGTTCAGCTGTTATATCTGCCAAACGGGGCTACTTTGATGAGTCAAAAATTTAAAATACATTTTGGTTTATAAATTGATTCCATGATTTCTTTTTTAACTTAAATTGTTAATTTGTTCTATTCTTTTATTTCAGAGTAAAATAAGACATTGAACTGCAAATTGGGTGTTCTAAAACTTAAGACCAGTAGTGTATATAACTCAGCACCAAGAACACCAAGTATTAATATTATAGACTCATTTATAGACTCATACTTACTCTGAGAACCCCTTCCATTTCAGCAGGAACTCTACTCTTCCCATCACCACTCTGCGGTCCAAAACCTTCTCCACCACATACTCCTCCTCTTCCTCCTCCTCCGCTGCTGCTGTGGCTGCTGGAGGTGCTGCAGGTTGCTCCTCCTCCTCAGCCTTCTCGCCCTTCTTTCCTTCTATGGTCGCCAGCTTGACGTCTGCTGAGGGCTCCTTTGGTAGACCCAAGGGGGAAACATGCAGAGATAATGATACAAGGGTTAGAAGAACTAATGGGAGGTGGGAGTGAATTATAGTTTACCATGTTTTACTATATTCAAATGTTCCATTTGTATGGAGAAAATGCGAGGGCTGATGAGATAACCAATCCATAGGACTTCAGAGTGTGAAGTATCTCCTGCATTAAAACTGAAATAACTACTAAAACGTAAGCCACAAAAGTCATTAACTGGAGCTACAAGCTACATGCACAGTAGCCTCAATCAACGACAGTTCATTTACCAGAAACTCGCCAGATGTTCCTCGCCTTGCAAAACTCAGTTCGTTTCGGACAACAAAAAAACTGAGTTAGCGAGCTACACGCTGAAAATGGCAAGTTTTGAAAAAAACGTTTTGATCGTGCAACAAGGCACTCCGTCCGCACCTCTGTGTGTGTGTGTGTGTGTGTGTGTGTCAAAGCTGAGCCCTGCTCTCTGTCAACATGCAGATGACGTCTCTTCTATCGGGGTGAAAATGTTCCACCTAAACAACTTCCTTCTTGAGACTATTTTGCAGAGCCAAAGTCGTTACGTCTGGAGCTTAGCACCGCCCAAGACTATTGTGATTGGTTTACAGAAATGCAAACAAGCCAAAGCGTTTTTTCTCCTATGCCAGAATGTCTGAGTAAGTGCATGTGTGAGAATGCGCGTTGATGTGTCTGAACAAAGGAACAAACTATTCTAAACCGTTCTGGAACCAGACGTGAAAAAGTGATGCATCCGAAGAAGTTGTAAATCCTGACAGATTAATCAGTAAACTTGAACGGTATGGTATCAGGGGGGGTTATTTGAACTGGCTGAGAAGCTATCTACATAACAGGCAACAGTTTGGGAAGATGGGTGAAAACATTGGCTTAATCTTAGCACAGTGTTTCCATTTCAGCTCAGTGTGAGAGTCTGTACTGTGTTTTGCTGTCATTTAGGGCCACTCTGCTTTCTCTCCTCTCCGTTGATCTATTCCACAGACAGTTCACAAAGCTCTATTGTCAATAAAGTAAAAAAGAAAAAACTAATCCACTATCTAGGTTTTGAGAAACAGCCCTCTGTTACTTTAGAGTGGTTGTTGTGTCCTGGGGGCTATTGCACATAACCAGGATAAGGGATTAAGCCGGGATCTTCCTGTTATCCTGGATGAATTTAGCCTTGACTTGGTTTCACAAAAGCAGAGGCAGATAAGTTATAAGTCATTATAAAGTTATGTTCATATTGTTGTTAGAAGTTTGACGAATATATTACAGCTGTTGTTGATATCATTAGAAAAGGCTGATAAAGTTGCCAAATGTTTTTTACATGAAGTTAGTTACTAAGGGCAATATATAAAGTGCTGTACATGTGTTTTTATACCAGTGCGCCTTCAATTATTTTAGTTTATAAAATTTTTTGTATTCTTTAAGGGTATAGTTGAGGATTTTCCTGAATTTTAGAAAAGAACCGCCCTCTCCACTCCATTTTGAAAAAATGCACATGCGCAACACTCTACCTGCTCCCGAGAAGGAACGCCTATTAAACGTGTGCACGAGAGTGCACTGTTTACAAGTTGCTGTCGGCATAGGTCATACAAGCCTACTTTCCAAAAGAAGATTTGCACTTTTTCACAAACTGAGATGTTTACCGTGTGTGCGCGGTGTGTGACTTGTGCCACGGCTAGCATTGCTAATCATAGCTTACATCAACTTTTACTAGCAGTGATTTTAAATGGATTTCTCCAAATAGCATGCCAAACTTTACCTGTCGAGTAGAAACTTCGCGACTGAGGCATCAGTGGGAAGCCCAACCTGTGCTTTTAGCGCACGGCAGAGTGTGAAATATTCTCCCCAAAACACTCTGGTCTTGTTTCCTTTCTCCAAAGGCCTTTCTCTTCTTGTCATACATTTCGTAGACACCTGTAGCTCACCACACATATACACCTGAAAGCGGAAACTACCTAGGGACGAGCACGTACGACGGCCTTACGTAAACATATCACCAGACTGATTGACAACTAGGAGGACCAATTATTTTGATGATCCACCCGGAAAAAGAAAATCCTCCACAATACCTTTAATGACTATAATTTGGGAGGATTGTACATTTTTAAGAATATATGCTAATTTTTACAATCCTCCCAAATTATAGTCTTAGTTCATTAAACCAATAACTATATAGCGTATATTACTGTACCTTCATGTAACAACAGGGAGAGGACACCTCAATGGTTTTTGACCTTTTATTTAGTATAGGGGGGTGATTAACTGATGAATATACTCTGTTACATTCATGTTTACAGTGTACATTATATTTATCACTTAATTCTCTTTATATTTTCTAGATTTTAGAGTCCCATTTCTTCAGTGTCTTTCTGTTCTATGTCCATATATACGAGGGAGCAAATCATATAATATGTAGAGAAGGAAACTCAGCCTCTGTAAATATAAAACGTGAGACAAAGCGTTGCAGATAATGGCGAACCGACTGAATGATATTTAAAAATATACATTTATGAACTACTGCTCTTAACTGAAACCATTCAATGAGTAATTTGTAAAAACCAACAGTTGTACACTTTGCATTAAAAGCGAGCAGTGGAAGTTAATATGACTTAGGTCATTTATATTTTAGCCCATGAGAGAGAGAGAGAGAGAGAGAGAGAGAGAGAGAGAGAGAGAGAGAGAGAGAAACAGAGGGAAAGAGATATTTATGTATCATATTCTAGCGTTGTAGAAAATGGATCTTCATGGTAAATTTCCTGAGGAACATTATCTTCTGCTCACTTTTAAGGCAAAGAGTACAACTGTTAATTTGTGCAAATGATTAGTAGCCTAATCCTTGAATGGTGTGATCATGACGGTTTCAGTTCAGAGCAGTGGTCAGTTAATGTAGATTTTTAGGCTGCTTACACATTCAGTCGGTCTGCGTAGGGCTGCAACAACGAATCATAAAATTTGATTGTTAAAAAAGTTGGCATCGAATTTCGTCATTGATTCGTTGTGTCGCGCGACTATTACGGCAGTGGAGCGAAAGAAAAAAAGAGCAGAGCGGAGGTAGAGGAAATACCATCGGAGAGACCCGTGGTTAAATTGGGCCGGGGCTGGTTTGTGTCCGGATGGGCCTGCTTGCAGTCAGTTGCCTACTGGAAATATATCACATAAAATGATGCTTTTGAAAACATGATATTTGTGATAATAAATGAAAGACTTTTGAAACGGCATGTTTGTCCATTTTGTCTCGGCGGAACACAATCGGAACACGGCACTGCGGGTCCACTACATAACGCCTTAGTGTCTACGTCTGTAGGATTAACAGATAAAATGCATTCTCCTGAAGCTGAAAACCGTGTTGGTGGAAGCCCGGTGCTCGGAAACTCCAACGGCCGCTACGAGTTCATGTCGCTGACCAAGCCGTTGAACCGGTCCTCGCCGTCATGTGTGTGTTAGAGCCCTGCACGGGCCAAAAGCTCCAGCCCTAACCCGGCCCTGGCCCGTGGTGTTCAAGCCCTACCCGACCCCAGCCCGACAACGCCTGCAATTTTTTCAGCCCGAACCCGGCCCAACCCTAGACCAACATCAATCACTTTTAAGCTCTCTCTGATGCGCGCTCTCTCTGCTACACACACAAACACACACACGTCACACGCTACTAAGATGGGCACAATGAGAAGAGAAGCTAAAATAAGCCTGAGTCCGACCCGAGCCCGATCTGTAAAAAAAAAAAAACGTCCCGAGCCCGGCCCGAATGGGCTTAGCCTGCCGGACCCCGACGGGCTTGCAGGGCTCAAGTGTGTGTTTGTATCTACTCTTTGGGTTACTTACCTTTACACAACTAGTGACTAAAACAACAAGTATGTAGTTGATGTAAAGTAATGCTTTTTTGTTTAGTTTTTTTATCCGATTCATCGATTAATCGATTATTAAAATAATCGTTAGTTGCAGCCCTAGCTCCATGATCGTCTGCCACGCTTTCTCTCGCTGTTTCACTACAGCGGCCACGTTTCTTCGTTACAAATAATGTGTTTCACGTTATCATACTTCCATAAAAAGCTTCTGCTCACTCTGTATATTATTTTTATTATATCAGCCTGACTCGACCTAGTCAGTCCCTCCAGAAAAACGCGATTATGCGATCGCTTAATTCAAAGCATAATCAGCCAAAGTCCGCATATTCATGCACTTTCGCCGCATAAATTACCGATTTCCGCGCAAAATATGCGGTGCTTGAATGATTTCATAATCCCCGCATTTTCGTTGAAAAAAAGTCACATATATCTTAGGAGAAAGTTGAAGATTTTTTGTGTTTACTCAGCTTTGTACTTCACACAAGAGCAGCCATTTCCCCCTGTTGCCATGGGAACGTTATGAATTGACGTAATTACGCGACGTGAACATCATCAAAAAGCAAGGTGTTGGAGGTTGAATTTGTACTTTGAGTCTCTTAAGTTGGTATCAAATAAGAAAGCTATCTTAATATCTGATCACTCAAATTCCTTTAAGAGCTCCTGCTGTCTATATTATGTTTAGACTATTACTTTTATTTTTACTTTCTTATTATGTTATTTGTATATATTTTTGTATCCTATTTGTTTATGTATTGCGATGACAAAAAACTCTGCATTTTTGTCTCTACTCCTCAGCCCGACTCGACCTAGTCTCTCGTCCTCAGTCTGACTCCACCTAGTCTCTCCTCCTCAGTCTGACTCCACCTAGTCTCTCCTCCTCAGCCTGACTCCACCTAGTCTCTCCTCCTCAGTCTGACTTGGCCTTCGTGAAACACACAAAGCCAGGCTGCACAGATTAGACTAGGTCAAGCCTCTCTTCATCAGTTATCCTGGATTTATAAATTCTACTTTTGTGCGATACCCCCCTGAACACTGACCTGAACATGGCTGGTATCAGAGTCCCAGTCTGCTGCTGGTCTTCTGGGGACCTTGTTGCTCCGCTGCTCCTGGTTCTGGTTGTCCTCCTCCATTCCTCTCTTGTCCTGAAATCCAGCAGATGTCCACTGGGGCTGCTGGACTCACTCTGGATTCTGTTCAGTACAAATCAAAGCACGCAGAGATATTCAGGAGCTGCTGTCTCCTCTCCTTTTCCTCACATCCACACACAACTAAAACAACAGTCGGCAAACTCAAAGCAGCGGCTGGAAAACTGTTCCATTTCCTTCCTCGATACACAATGAACTCAGAGTAGTTTGGAGAAAACAGCATTATATTAAACTGGGAATAAATCTAAACAACTGAACAACAAAAGGTAAACATTTTATTTTATTTAAATTCACTCTGAGCATTTAAGGAAAAAGGAAACTCAATAAAAAGTGATTTTGCCGACACTAGATATCAGTCCAAAGCTCCCCACTATATGTGATTAAAGTGCTGCGAGCTGTAAGTTCACCACTTCTACAGAAGGCAGAAGATGACGTCATCTCGGAGACAGCTGTCTTCCTGTCTCACTCAGAGTCCGTTGTTTAGGTGTGCTAACTTACACTAGCAACTTTACTGTCCTCAAAATACCTCCGCTAGAAATAGTCCGGTTGGTTTGGGACAGTGTGAAAGCTCATCTGAACTCAGGTGAGCTTGGTCTGGTGATAGCCAGACTAGGTGAGAACGCAATACGACCCAAACACAGGAAGTGGACCAAAACCAGAGCATTTACTAGCCTGCAGTTTCAACCTTTCACACAGTTTACAGACTTAAATATCTGGTTTAAGGGATGAGAACTTTCAGATCCATATGTAATGCGTGTGCAGGTTAGTTCCAGTGGTGTATTCTACGTGATACGCAGGAATACGCAGTAAACCCACTAAGAAAGCTCCAGGATTTCCATATACCCACTTAAAAATGCCCAATGATACGCAACAACATACTTTTCATTATATTTTTTATATATTTTGAATTGTCATCTGTTATTTTCTTCTTAGCATAGGCTAAATAAAGGTATTTCCACCATAAATTGGTGCATTAAACCGTATCCAAACGCAACAAAAATGCAGTTGCTGATGCTCAAAACTTCCCTGGGGGAGGACACCCAGACCCCCCTCCCCCCACCCTCTGGACTGCTTCCACCACGTGACGCTGCTCCCATTGTTCACCTTCCTCTAAAATATTAGAACCACTAAAGCAGAACCAGAAAAGCCAACACGGTAGAAATGTAGTGGAGCTTCATTATTTCGGAGAGTTTCCCTCTGATATTCTGTCCAATCAACAAGCGACTGCTTCCACCACGTGACGTGTGTTTCCACTGTTTGCTGCGTTTGATAACGTGCAGTGTGACGCAAACCGAACCAAAAGAAAAATGCAACAATGTTACAACTTCAGCCCCGAATCTCACCGAGCCCACCGAACTACAGAGGAGACACTAACGGAGCAGACTGTTGCTCAGCAACGGACGTTCTGTTTACCTGAATCTTAGCAACAGCAGAATGGGAAGCTAACGCATGCGCAGCTCTGGCTTCTATTCGCTTTGATAGCCGTGTAAAAGAACAGTTATTAAAGTGTTTACCTGAGTGTGTGTGAGCGGGTTTACCTGGAGCTCTGTCTTCTTAAAACCGTTCTTATACTGTCTATGTTTAAAACTCACTAATAAACAACACAACTATCCCGCCGCCAGCCCGAGATCACAATGAAGCAACGAGACTTCCGGTTTCCTCCAAGTCAGGGTTTTTCAGATTAAAGTTTGAAATGAAAGAACGCCGCCACCTGGAGGTCAGGAGGGGAACAACAGATACACATTCAGTTCATTAATCAGTTAGTGGTGGACTGGAACTGAGGACATTTACTCAAGTACTGGACTTAACTCCAGGTACTTGTACTTTACTTGAGTATTAAATAATGTACAGCACTGAAATAATTAAAACAATTTGTAAGTATGAAGAGAAATAACTAAATATAATGTAAGCATTTAAATGTATGTTTCCACCAGAATCCATTTAAGTAAAATAGCAATTTCATGATTATTAAACACACTTCATTTATAGTCGATAGAAAAAGAAAAAAATATATATCAACTGTTCCAACAACAATTACCACTCTGGTTTGGTTGGAATAAACCCTTAATTCACCCATTTACAAGTGGAGATATGCTGGCTCTATACACGCTAAAAGTCCTGATTATTTACATGGAGTCTGGTGGAGATATGCTGGCTCTATACACGCTAAAAGTCCTGATTATTTACATGGAGTCTGGTGGAGTTTGCTGATGGTGATTTTGGGGCTGTTTCATGTTAAACTAAAAGGATCTTACTCTTTATCTAAAAGGTCTATATCTGTAAGGATCCTTTCCATTATGATTTCAGACACTTAGAATAATAATCTGAGTCTGTTAGCGGCAACAACAGAACTTTTAGTGGATGGAAACTTTACCTTTTAATTAGGAGTTTAAACAGACACAACAGGAAGAATAAATCCATCAAATGAAGTCACAAATAATCAGTGTGGCCTTGTTTTATTTCATTAATTTTACATTGAGTTGTTCCACATTCCCAGACATTTAAAACAATTCAATCTTTGAGGTTATTCTACAAGTCAGATGAATAAATCAGCTGTTTACTATCTGACCTGGTCTGTTTCCTGCTGCTCCATCATTCTTTAGTGTCCTCTGGAAACAGTTTGCTTTCTATTTTCTGACTGTGTATGACATCATCAGTGTCTTTGCTTTCAGTCTGAACACACCTCAACAGATTTAAAACCACATTCAGTCACAGAAAATACAAACAGGGAATATAAAATGTCAGAAGATTATTAAATGAAAAGTTCACACTTCTCTCTGTCTCTCTATGTCTCTCTTTCTCTCTCTAACAACAGAATGAACAGATGATAACAGGGTGTTGTGAATATTTTACATTTCACATTAAATTCTATGAGGAGAACTGAAGAAAGTCATGTTTACCCATTTATTTGTGTCATAAATTGTAACACTGTCTTGCACCAAAAATATGTATCTGTGTGTTAAATATCATTTTTGGATAACACTCTTATCAATACATTACGGTAATTGTGTTGGTTGTTATATTTGAGGTATTACGGTTTCTCATACTGCATGTATGCCATGTATGCCAATTTACTTGTGTGTAATGATGGAGACGGATGAACAGAGCTGTGCACATGTATGGAATAAATAACGATATAAAACAGACGCTCCACTTATACTTTCACCTCAAGATCAAGTCAGTTAACTTAACACAAGTCACAACCTCCGCACACATTTTATACTTTTTAATCCTCAATTCAAATTACAAAGTAAAATGAAATTAGATGTTATAATAATATTAATCCTTAGAGTTTTTGGGACAAAGAGTCTATGTACATGAAGGATTGTTTGTTCCACAATGACAAAACTATCATATCTGCAGAGGGTCAGTTACTGGCTTGTAAGAGAACTAAAATCCAAACTTTAAGAGTCTGACTGGCCAACAGGAATAAAAGACGGGAAAAGCAATACGATGAGACAGCCATTAGGCAGAAAGGTTAGAACCCTAGTGCTACCAAAGCAGAAGGTAATAGCAGAACCATTAAAAGGTGAAGGAAGTAAAGTCAGTATTGGGATGGAATTTATTGTTGAGGAGGCATTCTGCAGCAATGGAAACAACACTCAAAAAACTGAATCAGGGAGGTTGTGCACTTTAAATAGTTGTTTAATGTTCAGTTTACTTAAAATAAATGTATTTGTTAGGTTAAAATGTTAATTTCAAATAAAGTCAATGTAATTGTGTCTATTGTTACCTGTAAAAAATATGAATGTGTTGATAAATCCCAAAACATTTAATTTAAGTGAATTAGCATTGCAATACTTGTTACATCCTGAAGACGGCAGTATAAACACCAGCTACCATTTAAACCAAAACAGGAGAAGAAGACTGAGATGCTCCAGACTGCGCATGCGTTTAGTTTTGAATTCCTGACCGGACCACGCCTGACCCTCCTTCCGTTAATTTCGGTAATTCTGTCAGAAAAAAAGTTCCAGTTGGTGTTTGGTATCTAATATGGAAAAGGTAGGAGGACATTTTCTTTCACTCAAACCTGTTTTGTAATATTTTCATGTTGAGCATGATTGTACTTTGTGTTTGTGATGCAAAATGCTGTAAAAGCAGGTGGGTCTTCGACATGTTTGCTATAAAACTTAGCTAGCTAGCTAGCGTTAGCTGTATGACCATAGACTATATGTATGACCCATGTCGGTTGGCTGTTTATCCAGCAGGGCACTGCTTAGCTATAGCTAACGTGTGTAGTGTTTCTAAACTTGAATTTAGTGCTGGTGGCCCAATGTAATTAGCTCAGGTTAGCGGTTATCTCCGGTCAGCTCGAGTGAGGGAGAGGGTGAACAACCAGACAAATGACGTTCGGGGTCGCATCCACAGTGGTGTGGCCACGGAGCTTTCGCGGTTTATTAGAACCGATATTCCTGCAGGCCACAACACCTCAAGCAGCATGCTGCTACCAACGTTAGCCTTTGAGCCTAAAGTGAATGTTGTGGCTGTGTCATGCTCACTGCGCGATGAACTTTCTGCATTTAGCTAATACAGATAAACAATAGAAAAGGTGCCCATTTGTGGACCTGAGGTATGGTTATCTGCAACACTGCATGTTACTCATGTTTAATTTCAGAGCAGTTGGGCAGGACTCATCCACTTATTTGTGGTGAATTTGAAAGTTTACTTTGCACATGTATTTAGAGTATAAAATATATAACCCCCCCCCCTCAGCCAAATCATTAGTTATTTTTTCATTGTGTTTTAATCAGGGTGAGTGTGTGAAAGTCATGCTAAGGAATGATGTAAAAGCAAGCTTTGAGGACATTTTTGTCATATTGTAGCTCAGCAACACTATGTAACTACAGCTCGCGCTACCCTCCACTCCCCCTGCTGGTTGTCTCATTAGAACTACAGTTCGTGCTACTCTCCACTCCCCCTACTGGTTGTCTCATTACTACAGCTCGCGCTACTCTCTACTCCCCCTGCTGGTTGTCTCATTAGAACTACAGCTCGCGCTACCCTCCACTCCCCCTGCTGGTTGTCTCAGTGGAACTACAGCTCGCGCTAACCTCCACTCCCCCTACTGGTTGTCTCATTGGAACTACAGCTCGCACTACCCTCCACTCCTCCTACTGGTTGTCTCATTGGAACTACAGCTCGCGCTACCCTCCACTCCTCCTACTGGTTGTCTCATTGGAACTACAGCTCGCACTACCCTCCACTCCTCCTACTGGTTGTCTCATTAGAACTACAGCTCGCGCTACCCTCCACTCCCCCTACTGGTTGTCTCATTGGAACTACAGCTCGCGCTACCCTCCACTCCCCCTACTGGTTGTCTCATTAGAACTACAGCTCGCGCTACCCTCCACTCCCCCTACTGGTTGTCACATTAGAACTACAGCTGCAGCTAAAAGTTGCATAGTGCTGCTTTAAGAACCATGTAAAATGTGCCTCAATAATTGATCTGTTAACATCTTTATACGTTTATTTGTCTCTTTTAGTAATCATTTATTTGCAAAATTTCAGATCCTGAAAAATTGCTTCGTTGATGAGTTGTGCTCCTGTCTGGATAAGACCTACTCAAAAAAAGGTAAGATCGTAACTAGCTACCTTACTGCAAATCGGCTTTTGCATATTTTTAGGAACATTTATTAGATGACAGCTTCATTATCTTGTTCTGAATAGATTTTATTTTTTTATTTTAAGGTATAGAGCTCTCTTAAATGCAAGTAATGCTGGGATAGCCTTTGTCAAATCCCTCCGTATTGATGTGTTATAGCTGGACTGCGGAGCTTTCATGTGGTACGTTATGGCAGAAAATAGAAAAACCTTTTTATGAGGTATTACTAAAATAATGAATGTTGACTGTTTTAGTAGGTACCATTAATATAATTTGTGTTTTCAGATGGAGGCAGAATTTGTCTTACTACTACTACTCCCCTTCTCTAAAAGTTCCTTACACAACTTGACCAACGCACTGAGCAGCTCATGAAAGTGTTGAACAAAGGAGGCTCTGCAGGGAAGAAAATCAGGATCATTATGGCCCCAATGACACAGGTATGTTTTGCTGTTGGTAGAAAATATTATGGAATTATAAGTTGATGTTGACTAGTGAATCTGACTGACTAGATAGTATCTGTGAATGCAACCTTAAGAGTAGGCTATGAAGTTGTGTTTTGATAGTTGCCTCTTTCAAATTATTTATTTGCAGCCACCTCTGAATATAAACACAGATCAATCAATGTAGCTGTGTTTAGGGATCAAATGTCTTCTCAACATACAGCACTGATCACTCAAACAATTGAGGCCGGTTTATCTATTAGTGAGTGATGTGAAAATTGCGTAGGTAAAACATTTTCTAATATATTTGTTTTTCTCCTTGCTGTTTCTTCTCTGTAAAGGAAGCCAAGGGAGCTTGAGAAGTCACCTTTGGTATCTACAGCATCGATGTTTAAGGGAGGTGATACCGCCACTCCTCCAGCCGATGTTGGAATTGTGATTCAGGGTGTTGAAGTTCTGCACGACTTGAGAGACTTTGCCTGTGCATGTGCCCTCAGTTATCCTAACAGACTGAAAGCCTTCTTTGAAGTACTTCAAAAGTTCTTCCTTCAAATGGATGCTTGCAGACTCTCAACCAAGGTACAGCTGCTCATTAACTAACTGTACAAATGAGACAATCACTGATTTGGATGCTGAATGTTTCATTGAACAGGAGAAATATTTTGGGCCGTAACTGAAACAAATAAAATAAAAAATCTGTTTGAAAATAGAGCAGAGAAACTACACTTGAGGAAAACAACCAATTTCTTTGCAAACTTTTGAAAAACTCTATCATACATGAAAAGTGGTAGTTGAGTGGCACTACTAGAGAAGTGATGTAGAATTGAGAGACCATGCTGCGCAAAAACGGTTGATATATAACTATGGATATTTTGTGGATGTTTTAACACTAAGCTGCATCAAAAACAACTGCAAGGAAGTTCAATCATCAGACCATCTTAACCATCGTTAAAGAAATCCTACTTTAACAGAGAGTAGATGTTTGTTAAAGTGTTGCCACTGAAAACTTTGTATTAGATGTTAAGGCTGTTAGATGGAGAGACTATTATTTTGTAAACAAATTTGAAAACTGTAAAAAGTATTATTTATTAAACCATAAAAAGTGAGTTATTTATTAAAGTGTGAATTATTTATATATTTGCTGTCAATCAATCGACTAACATTTGCAGCTGTAATGTGTTACAAATGTGTTGAAATGTTAGTTTATAGAATGGCACCAAAATGTTACTGAATCACTGCTGTGTTGATGAATAAAGGAAATAAGAAAACTATGTTGGGTGTACCAAATTCATTTGTGTGAAACCTGTTGACAAACTTTAATTATGTCAAAGTAAATAGTAAAACTTATATTAGATGAAAACCTAAAGTTATCATTAACTGAACTTAAATTATTTAATGACTACAAATGAGATATATGCTGAATTGACAAATGTAAAATATGTAGCCTGTACATATATTATTTAGGTTAATATAACATAATTGACTTAATTTGGTTAAGCTTAAATATGTCTTGTTGATCAGAAGTAAAACATTTTAATTAGCTGAATTTACAATCATTGTGTTACTGTAACATAAGTTAGTTAAATTAAATGACCTTAATATTTTTGCTTTTAACTAACCGAATAAAAATACGTGGAACCGGTTGCCTTAATAAATTTAATTAAAGTCAATGATTGAATTTTTTCAGTGAAGGCAGACATTTAGAAACTTTGGTTTTTGTCAACACACAAGGCTAATAGATTATGAATTATTGATATAATCAAGTGTAGCAGTCATTAACATGTGTCCTTGTTTTTAGACAGCTGTAATGCTCCACCAGATGTTCCAGCTGCAGTCAGTTAGCTGCACATGTCCAAACTGTGCAGCTTGATGCAGAATCAACAGTAGCAGTTGACAGGCTGTTGTTCTACCTCACATTCCTCCTGTTTAACTACACTGGGCACTTTTCCCCAAGTTTGGGAAAAGACTTGGGGGACCATATTTGGCAGGAGGTTTAGGGCTCCTCCCCTTAAGAAAATGGAACGATTTAAAAAACAAAATGCAATATGAGAGCATTTTGCAGCATTATTATGACCATATCTGTGTCTAAAACAGTTAGTTGTGATGCTCAGATTGATTTTACATTTACTTGGCTTCGGTACTGTCCAAAACTGCTGGAGTCTGTGATGAAGACTGAAGCTAAAAGTTCAGATAGAATATTCACAAAGTCAACATGAATTAAAGTGGTTGGACTCCCAGTGTGTGTGTTGGTTGGCTGTCCCAGCTGATTTCTGCTGATTGGAAACATCTCCAACTTTCCATCCGACAACTGAAGAAGGAAAGTGAACCGACAGCAGCACCTGTCTGTCCATCAGTCACCTGGAGCGGGAGGGGGGGACACGCGCTTCTGCTGTTCTGCCAAAAAGTGATCACAGCCCCTACCTTTACACTGAAAGGTTGTTTCTGCCTCAAAAATACTGGATTTCAATTCTATCTGACAGATTATAGCCCACAAGAACTTAACCAGTTTAAATACATTCTTTAAGAAGTAATACATCCATATAATCCACGTTTCCACTTGCCAAAAAGTGATCGTAGCTCCTAGCTTGTGTTTGAACGGTTGTTTCTGAAGAGAAGATGAGAGCGAGCAAACAAGACACATGTTCATGTCTTAATCATCAAAATAATCTGCCTCAGGTTGAGCAGAATAAAAGTGAAATAAAAAGTGACCAAAATAAACAAAAGATTAAAGTCAAAGTAGCAATAGACTACCACAGTGTAGAAATACTCTGTTACAAGTAAAGATCCTGCAGTAGAAAGTCTACTGGAGTCAAAGTAGGCTACATACTTACTCAGCACTAACTTGAAGTATTTACAGTAAAAGTACTCACTGTGTACATTTCAGAGTGTAAAATTATGGAGCCTTCAAGGTTCTGAAAGATGATATATTTTCTATTTTAGGCACAAGTCTTATTCTGGTGTGCAACAAGATTAAAATGATAGATGTTTAAAGCCTTCAGTCTGAAAAGGTTTAATGAACAGGCTCTTTTAGAGCGTTCATGAACAACACTGATGAGCAAGTTGAGTAAAAGTATGAAAGAGACCAACAGGTTCTCTTCCAAGTGAACTAGAGTTTGGTTCCCTTCAGGTGAGAACTAGACTGGGTAAACCCAGCCCCATCTGACGGGGATTTGATTTCACCCTGTTCAATCTGAAAAGATTGAGCTTGGTCTGGTGATAGCCAGACTAGGTGAGAACGGGATCTGACCCAAACACAGGAAGTGGACCAAAAACAGAGCATTTACTAGCCTGCAGTTTACACCTTTCACACAGTTTACAGACTTAAATATCTGGTTTAAAGGGATGATAACTTTCAGATCCATATGTAATGCATGTGCAGGTTAGTTCCCCCAAAAAATGTGAATGCCTGACACTCAGTTCTTCAATTTACAGCGTTAAAATGCATTAGGGTTTTTCTAGCGAGTCAGCTTCCAGTAAGATTCCAGTTCCCTCCAAACAGTGGCCTAGGTTGCAGACACTCTGCTCCAACTGCTCTTTAACACAACTAAATACATTTTAATAATACAGATCATATATATAGATATTAGAACAGTTTCCACTTTTGCAAATTTTTTGCACAACTTCACCTTCTTCACATTGAAGCCTGCAATTCAGTGTAGTGACAGCTTTTCAGAAAACCTTTAAATATTCCACTTTAGTATCACAAGTTTGGTATTATTTATCATGTTAAAGAAATGTAAACTAATTAATACTTTTCCAACTTTTCCAACTATTCTTACTGCTTCCCCTTCTTTCACATAAAAGCCAGCAATCTAGTTAAACTTTAGCAATTTAGATTTTCAGCATTCACAAGCATTTTCTGCAGGAAATGCATTTTCTAGTTACTTTTCAGATGAGTTTTTACCCTTCCTTCCTGTTTGTGATAAACTGAAGTATGATGTCATAAGAGTGTCATAAAAAAGAATAAACCTGTAAAAAAGGAAGAAACTAAATGTCGAAGTTCAATTAAATTCAGTTTATTTAAGAAGAGGACAGATCAAATTAATAAAACAAATGATTATACATGGGTTATAAATTCCAGAATAAGCCAAAAGCTTGCAAACGTCCCCCCCCCGAATACAACCAGCTGTTGTCATGTGTCTAATCCACTGATGAAGCCTGTGGGATACTATCTATCTATTTTTTTTTTTCCTAAAGAAGATTGTGCTCCTCCTAATGCATGTCTGTCTATGGAGGCAGAAGGTCTATCCACAATTAAAATCATAATTTCTCGCTGAATTTCCAACTGATTTTAAAGCGGTTAACTACAAATGCCAGACATGTATTTATAATACAGGATACTTGATGAAATTAAAAAGGCAGGTTTTCTTACCAAACTTTTTCAAAATATTTTAAAGCTAGTGACAGTCTGCTGATTTACGCTAGAGTTTAGATTCTCTGCCCAAGCCCGAGGAGAGAACAGGAGAATTACCTTTGAGCAAGTTTGGAGGAAAGTCGGAGGTATGGAGCCATTTTAATCAAGTCGTGGGAAGTGACAACATATGTGTCGGCTTTGTTGAGTGCATTAAGTGCGGCCGCTGTTCGCCTATGACAGCAAATAAAACGAAGAAGTGGATGATGAAGAGACACATGAAGCAGGCTCGCCAAGGCAGAAAAGATGATAGTCAGCCTTCAACGTCCTCTTTTGTCACTTCTCCAAGCATAGGCTACCCCCTGAGGGTGAGGCAAGCCCTCACAGAGAAATACGTTGAGTTTTTTACGTTTCTTCATTCAGATACATTTGCGATCCGTTCCATTCTGAATAAACAAACAGCGTAGTTTACATGCTTCACTCTTGTTGCATTATTCATTAAGATAATTTTAAACAGATTTCTGCAGTTCAAACAACTCTGAATTGTAGTTGAGAACGTCAGTTATGACGGCCCACGGATTAAAAAAGTGTCGGGTTGAAATCGGGCTCGGGCTCATAATTCCAGTTAATGTGTCGGGCCGGGCCGGGCTCGGACACAACGTGCACGGGCTCGGGCTGGGTCGGGCTTGATTTTTTGGGCCTGATCTAAGCTCTAATTTACGCCTTGATACAATTTAAACAGGTGAGTTATATAAACAGTTGTTATGAAGTGTGAAATTAGCTTCATAGATCAAAACTGTTTTTTTGTACAAGGCTGTAAACATTTATATATTTCTGATGTAAAGTCTGGATTTTTTCACATGGGGGTCTATGGGGAATGATGCGAGGAACTGTTCAGTGACACACATAACAAACATCGTTTTCAGCATCTTACTGAGATATTAATAATCACTTACACAATAAAACATACATGACCTGATACAAGCTAGCATTAGCTCAATTCAGTATCAGGACAGTCACTTAACTTACAGTTAGCTTAAAAGAAGGATTAATGTTACCTTTTATGATACTAAATTCAACACTTTAGTAATAGTATAATATTGTAAAACACATTTTTCATCCATGAAATGTTATTCCATGTTGCTTAGTTTAGCATTTCTTTCACATGAACATCCAAAAGCAGTACAACTATCTTTTTCTGAGTCTTAAAGATCAGTTGTCTGTCCCAAGATGGCGGCGGCACAGACGCAGTTTAAACACATTAACTGTTCAAGTTATTTTTTAAGCAGCAGCCATGTTCTGATTAAAGCTGGTCAGTTATGAAGGTTTGCTTTGTTGTCTTAAGTGACAATGAACTGAATATTTAAGCAATTTGATCTCACCTTAGTAAACAGTGATGGGGATTTTTGTAAATTGTATTTACAAGGTGATTAATTAAGAACAACACTTCTTCGTTGCAGCATTAGTTAAAAAGCGCTAGCAGTTGATCCCTGAACTCAGAATATTATGTTACAGGAAAACAAACTAATTTTGAGTCGAATAAATCCCTTCAAAGGGAGGGAGTGTAATGTGTAGTCCTAGCCAGGATAACATCCATGCTGTTCAGAAGATAAAGTTACTGCTGGTCAGCCTTCAATGTGGAGAGAAGATCAGAAAATAACAACACAGCTATCAGGGCATGAGGAGGAGGCAAGAGGAAACAGCTTGGCTCAGAAACATGTTCACAACGAGGCAGTGTGAACGCGCTGGTGTCTTTTAAGGTGACTACTCTGAGAAAATGTTTCCCCACATTGTTCACACCAGTACGGCTTCTCTCCAGTGTGAACACGTCGGTGATATTTAAGGTTACTACTATAAGAAAAAGTTTTACAACATAGATCACAGCTGTACGGCTTCTCTCCAGTGTGAATGCGGTGATGTTTTTTAAGGTCACTACTCCAAGAAAAAGTTTCCCCACATTGTTCACACCAATACGGCTTCTCTCCTGTGTGAACACGCTGGTGAGATTTAAGGCTACCGCTCTGAGAAAAAGTTTTACCACATAGATCACAACTGTACGGCTTCTCTCCAGTGTGAATGCGTTGATGTTTTTTAAGGTCACTACTCTGAGAAAAGGTTTTCCCACATTGTTCACACCAATACGGCTTCTCTCCAGTGTGAATGCGTTGATGTTTTTTAAGGTCCCTACTCCGAGAAAAAGTTTCCCCACATTGTTCACACCAATACGGCTTCTCTCCAGTGTGAACACGCTGGTGAGATTTAAGGTTACCACTCTTAGAAAAGGTTTTACCACATAGATTACAGCTGTAAGGCTTCTCTCCAGTGTGAACACGCTGGTGAGATTTAAGGTGACCACTCCTAGAAAAGGTTTTACCACATAGATCACAGCTGTAAGGCTTCTCTCCAGTGTGAACGCGCCGGTGAGATATAAGGTTACCACTCATAGAAAAGGTTTTACCACATAGATTACAGCTGTAAGGCTTCTCTCCAGTGTGAACACGCTGGTGAGATTTAAGGTGACCACTCCTAGAAAAGGTTTTACCACATAGATCACAGCTGTAAGACTTTTCTTCAGTGTGAATGCGTTGATGTATTTTTAGGTTACCCTGTTGTGTGAAAGCTGCCCCACATTGATCACAGCTGTGTAGATTGTCTCCAGTGTGAACTCTCTGATGAATCTTTAAATATCCAGATGTTGTGAAAGATTTGTCAGAGTGTTGACAGTGGTGATGTTTGGGTCCCTCTCCTCCTCTCCGTTTCTATAGCAACAGACAAACAGAGAGAGAGTTATTGAACAACCTTCTTAAACCCTGGACTTGCTAGTTATTAGGGCGGCATGATATAAGGAAAATATGCAATATATGCTGTAACGCTGTTGAATATCGCGATAATGATATAACTTGTGATAAATAAACAGATATTAAAATGTAGCCTACTCAGTTCTGCTGCATTCAGTATTCTGATAAAAAAATTTTTTTGCAGTTCCTATAATATAAAATTCCTAGAACTCTATTTTTCTCGTGTTCCGACTGGGCCAATTTTAAGTTTCTCTGGCTGCAGTTCCTGTAACTCTTTCAGCTCCTACTTCAGGGCAGGCTCTTTTCGCTGTTCCCTTTTCAGCATATGAACCTAGGTCAATGAGGGTCAGGTTTCCGGTACAGACAGACCAACAACGGGACAATTTTATTATTTTATTCATCACTAATTTAACTTCTGACATCGTTTTATTACAATTTCCTTCAAAGTTTTCAGAGTTGAGAAGCTCCATGAAGTGAGGAGACAGTCGGCAGGCGCCTGCCCCGGGCCGCTAGCTCTACGCTCGGCCAGTCATGATCAGAGACCCGCTTTAAGCTGGAGGTCTCTCAGACTGCTCTCATTGATAAGAGGCTTAATAAGAGAGTTAAACTCCACAAGCGTGTCCTGCGGCCGGCCGTCACACACACACACACACACACACACACACACACACACACACACACACACACACACACACACACACACACACACACACACACACACACACACACACACACACACACACACACAGTCTCTCACACACACACGCACACACACACAGTCTCTCACACACACACACACACACACACACACACACACACACGCACACACACACAGTCTCACACAGTCACACACATACACACACAGCGTAGCAGGCAGCAGCGGGATTTAGTATTCAGTTCATATTTTTTTGGTGTATTTGTTTTCTAATTTTAATGCTATAAAGACCGTTGCCATGCTTGCATCACTCCCTTACCCCTCCTACCAGTCCATACGGCCACTTGGCCAGTGCGAACGCAATTGGAAAAAACTGTTTTGGGGGAGAGTGGTTAGTAGATCTGTTTAGTAGTGGACTTTTCCTATAACTACGTTCCTGTAACTACTTGGTCGGAAAGCGGCTTATGATGTTCTTTGACAATTAAATCAGTTTAGTTGTTTTTTTGCCAAATGTTAACGGTTCAGCAGATGAAATACCCATAATACTATACTCCATACAAAAAATTATGGGATTATTTTTGTGATTAATTTCCAAGCAAAACTTCTCAAGTATCAAAGAAAAAAACACTAACTCAAGCAAGGGTATAACTTAAAACTTGCAAACAAAACATGTGTGTAGTCGTAAACTATTGGTTTTTTATTGTTTGATATTATGTCCTTTTGTTTACAGTTCCCTCTGCTTCTTTCTCAATGATCAGTCTTTTGCTCTCTCCATCACGTTTGCAGTTTTGCTCCCAGCTTTCTCATTTCCTGCGCTTCCTGGGGTCCATTCCAGGTAGGAGGTTTAACAAGCTCTGAGTCTAACCCTGATGTCTGAGTTGATTTACCCTGAGATGGAAACTCTGAGTTTTCGGTTCCAGAACAGCTGATTAGAGTTGGTTCAATCAACTCGGAGTAGGTTCACTTAGGGTTACGCGCATGCACCACTACTATAAAAAGGCAGTATGAATGGAGCCATGATACTACGATTTACCACGGCAACAACCACAAACGGGTCAGCGGAAAGTCACAAAAATAATGCCATAGAAAATTACATGTTATTAATCTCAAAACTGTTTCCTCCTAACTCCTGTTAACTCACATAAGACAAGGAATATCTAAAGTAAATTCTTGTTCATTTTGTTTGATAGATCATTGTTCATTCTTTGAAATGTATTAATCCGTGTGTTGGCGTTCCTAAACATAGCCTACTGTTCTGTACTATACATGACCTGTTGCACTCATTAAGTTCTCATCTGAGCAGATTTCTGTCATTCAAACAACACTGAGTTGTAGTTTAAAACTTTTACAGCCAATTTAATAAAATTAAGAGAGTTTTATTCGGGCTTGGATCCATAAATACAGTAAATGGATACAGGCACGGAGAACTGAAGGCTCGGTTAGCAACCATTAGCTCCAATTAGCGGTTGGCTCCAGTTAGCTAGCTCCGGTATAAAGACATGAAGTGAAGGAGCCTGCCGCGGAGAGGGTAACAACCAGACTCTGATAAATGATGTTCGGGGAGCTTTCACAGCAGTGTGGCCCGGTTGTCTCTACGGTTTATTAGTACAGTTAATCCCATTGCAAGACCACCAGCAGCATTACATGCTACTAATGATAAAATGGGGTGCATTTAAAAAAAAAAACATAACATTTCGTTCCATCGTTTTGAAGACGATGCACAAATCTATTTGCCTGTAAAAAACAATGATAAGGACACACTTCAGCCTTTGCTGAACTGCTTGGTTGGATCAGAATTTTCTCTCAATGACAATAAGACAGAAATTGTTGTGTTTGGTCGTGCTGAACATTTTAGTGCCTGTGTAGATGCTCTTGGTACCTTAGGGTCCCATATTTGTTCTTTTACCAAGAATCTGGGTGTGATTTTAAATTTGACAAACAGATTAGTTCTGTTGTTAAAACCAGTTTCTTCCAGCTGGGACTTTTGGCTAAGGTCTATGCTATGCAAAGACTTTGAAAGAGCCATACATGCATTTATTTCGTCTCGATTAGACTACTGTAACTCTTTGCATGTTGGATTGGATCAGTCATCCCTTCGTCGGTTACAGTTAGTCCAGAACACAGCAGCTCAACTTTTAACCGGGACCACATTACACCGGTTTTGGCCACGCTCCACTGGCTTACTGTCTGTTTTAGAATTCATTTTAAAATTGTATTGATTGCTCTCAAGATTTTAAATGGGTTGTCGCCTTCATATTTATCGGAGCTTTAACACCTCACACCTGTCAAAGCACTGAGGTCTTCCAGTCAGATGTTCCTCCATGTGCCCAGATCCAGTTTAAAATACAAAGGTGACCGAGCCTTGGCAGTGGCTGCTCCAAACCTCTGGAATAGTTTACAAATTCATTAAAGAACTGCTCGGACCGTTGAAACGTTCAAGTCCTTGCTTAAGACCCTCTACTATTCCTTGGCTTTCAATTCAAGTTGAGCTTTGATACCTTGACCATTTGTTTTTCTACTGTTGGTTATTTGTATTGTTTGTGTAGATTATCACTTTGTTTTGTTATTTAGCTTGTTAAGCACCTTGGTCAACTACGGTTGTATTTAAACGTGCTATATAAATAAAATTAAACTGAACTGGCTGCTGAAACACTGGCTCGCTGTAGGGTGTCCGGTAAGAACATGAACCAGAGATGTCCGACTTTGAGATCCAGGACTCCACATGAAGTTAACTATGAAGTTGTATTTGACGTTACATGTGAAGTTGGATGTGGTTCTGAAATATAAGCAAATAATAATGCACATTCATAAGCATATTGTAGCTATAGCTAAGCATGTGGCTCCACTGGCTACTCTGTTTATTGGTGATTGCACCTTGCCAGTTGTTCTGGGCTACACACACACTTCCACAAGTCCGAAAACGGGTAGGAATGATAAAGGAAAAAGTCTGTGAACATGCTGCTACATTCTCTCCCCTTCTCCTGTCTAAGCGCAGTGCGCCTGAGCGGCAACTTCAGGAGCCTCGGATGTAGGGTTGCACGATTAAGGCCAAAATGATAATCACAATTATTTTTGATCAATATTGAGATCAAACTAAATATCACAATTATTTATTATATTTTAACTAGTGCTGTCAAAAGATTAAAATATTTAATCGCGATTAATCACATCAATGTCATAGTTAACTCACGATTAATCACAATTAATCGCACATTTTTATCTATTCTAAATGTTCCTTGATTTCTTTTTGTGTTACGCGGGGGAACAGAACAGCGCTCAATCAGCTGGCAGTGGGAGGGGGAGAGCAGAATAGGCACAGAGAGAGGCAGGCCAACAGAAAAACACAGAGGGGAGAAAACTAACTTTCATTTTAATGCTCTTATCAACATGGAAAAGTGGATCAGCTTGCTTTGTGCAAATGTTTTACAATTTCACACGAACATTCTCACTTGGAACTAATATCTGTCACATAATAGCCGCTTTCCGAACAGGTAGTTACAGGATCATAGTTATAGGAAAAGTCCACTTCTAAGCAGTTCTACTACTCCCCCAAAACTGTTTTTTCAATTCGCATTCGCACTGGCCAAGTGGCCATAGGGACTATAGGAGGGGTAAGGGAGTAATCCAAGCACGGCAACGGTCTTTATAGCGTTAAAATCAGAAAAGAAATACACCAAAAAAGTATGAACTACATACTAAATCTAATGTATATAGCATATTTGACGGGTATCTCTCTCTCCCGCCTCTGCCGGCTGCGTTGTGGACGTACGTACGTACGTGTGTGTGTGTGTGTGTGTGTGTGTGAGATGGCCGGACAGCAAGGTTGTCAAGCCCGCAAGGGCCCGCTTGTGGAGTTTAACTCTAAAAAGACAGTTAAAGACAGGTTCCCGTTAATCTTATGATGGACATGTGTTGTGATATTTAAACAAACGAACCGTAATGTAACACCGTTATCTCCATTTTCCACTGCAGATAGTACTGCCTCATGCCTGAGGTGAGCGTGTCTGGTTGTCATAGCGACTATGGTTTCCCCCGACTCAATTCCTGGTTCTCGTTCTCCATAACCAACGTAAAATCAAGGAGAGTTAACTTTTCCTGCTACAGGTTTCCCACCATTGAAAAACAACACAGACGGGACAAAATGCTACGTTTACTTGTAAACATCGTAAATGGCTTATGATGACCGACTGCTATCTGTTGTGGAATTCTCTTCACTGTCCTCAGTCCTACTCTGTGACTGTCTACATCTAGAAACTAAGCTGCGCGGTGCAGGGAGCAACTCCGACTGGCTCATAGAAGCACGTGATCAGAGAGTCGTTTATGGAGCACTAGATTGGCTTTGCAAAAACTTCGATACGGAGCGTTCTATGAGCGGAATGACGCATTTTAAATATCGCTCGATCACGCAAATTTGATCGTGGGAAGCCAAAATCAGGATCGTGATTAAAATTTGATTAATTGTGCAGTCCTACTCAGATGTAATTGTTACTGTCAACATTTTTACCGTGGTTTACCGTTACACCGGTAATCGTTACATCCCTACAAGAAACCAAATAGCTCAGAATAACATGAAATCAATTTGTTGTTAAAGTGGTATTGCCCAACAGTAGAATTTATAAATCCAGGATAACCGATAAAGCGAGGCTTGACCTAGTCTGATAAGAGCATCCTGGCGTTCTTTTTCACGATGGCCAAGCCAGGCTGAGGAGGATCAACTAGGTTGTTTAACAGCAATATAATGGTGAAATATGTTATTATTGTTATGTTTAAGGTTGGGCATCGTTTAGATTTTAACGATTCTGATTCTAATTCCGATTCTTCCTTTCGATTACGGTTCTTATCGATTCTCGATTCCGATTCTTTGAGTGGTGGAGTTGAAACGGGTCACATGCTTATTTCACAAATAAGAGGACATTTTTATTTTGATTCAAAGGTGGGTTACAGTTTGACCGGGCTTTTTCAACATCAAATAAAGCCACACTAGAGCAACGCTTACTGTGCTCCATGGCTGCAACAAAACAAGCACCTGGCTGCTATGGAAACCAAAACTTGCGCATGTTAAATTTGGAACCCATGATCAGATTTGAAACAAAATCCTCCAAACGATTCCAATAAAGAAACGATTCCGATGGAATCGTAATTTTTGAAACAATTCCAAGTAGGAATCAGTTCTCGATGCCCAACCCTAGTTATGTTATTATTACATTTTTAATAAATCATTTAAATTCCTACCTGTCTTGTGCTGAGCCGAAAAATTTATCCGATCTGTGACTCAAAACCATGATCCAAACCGAACCGTGAGTTTGGGGATCCATTGCACCCCTATTATTTTACATGTATGTGCATGCATCTGCATATTGCAATGTCAAGAGTCATTTATATATAAATCCTAAAAGATATTTGTGAAACCCTCTGTATGCATTCATTAATATTGAGATTAGATTTCTGGGACTCTTCAGTCTGGAGTAACCTCTTTCCTTTGCTCACCTCCTCCTTCTTCCTCTTGCTCCCTCGCTCCTCTGAGTCTCCCGAGGCCTCACTGATAACTCTCCTCTTGCCCTCCTTCTTCTTCTCCTCCTTCTCCTTGTGTTTCTGCATGTACTCGGTGATAAGGTCGGGGCAGTCCAGGTTGTCTTGTGGCTCCCATGTGTTATCCTCACTGGAAAGGTGAGTGCAGACAGAAGAAAATCTCCTCAGGCTTTGTTTTTAGGCAATACATTCTCACTCTAATTGCTAATTTGTATTATTCCTTTTTTCTATTGCCATTTCGTAAGGTTATTTGATGGTCTGCAACTTAGTGTCAAAATACCAAACCTTCAACATTGAGGGCATGATACAAGGCCAAATGTTTGGACACACATTCTCATTCAATGCGTTTCCTTTTTATTTTTATGACTATTTATATTGTAGATTCTTACTGAAGGCATCAAAACTATGAATGAACACATATGGAATTATGTACTTAACAAAAAAGTGTGAAATAACTGAAAACATGTCTTATATTTTAGATTCTTCTAAGTAGCCACCCTTTGCTTTTTTATTAATAAGGGAAAAAATGCCACTAATTAACCTTGACAAAGCACACCTGTGAAGTGAAAACCATTTCAGGTGACTACCTCATGAAGCTCATTGAGAGAACACCAAGGGTTTGCAGAGTTATCAAAAAAAGCAAAGGGTGGCTACTTTGAGGAATCTAAAATATAAGACATGTTTTCAGTTATTTCACACTTTTTTCTTACGTACATAATTTCATATGTGTTCATTCAGTTTTGATGCCTTCAGTGAGAATCTACAATGTAAATAGTCATGAAAATAAATAAACACATTGAATGAGAAGGTGTGTCCAAACTTTTGGCCTGTACTATATATATATATATATATATATATATATATATATATATATATATATATATATATATATATATATATATATATATTCAGGACCAAGAACACAAAGTATTAATATTATAGACTCATACATACTCTGAGAACCCCTTCCATTTCAGCAGAAACTCTACTCTTCCCTTCACCACTCTGCGGTCCAAAACCTTCTCCACCACATACTCCTCCTCTTCCTCCTTGACTGCTGCTGCGGCAGGAGGTACAGCAGGTTGCTCCTCCTCTTCCTCCTTCACTGCTGCTACTGCAGGAGGTGCTGCAGGTTGCTCCTCCTCTTCCTCCTTCACTGCTGCTGCAGCAGCTGCAGGAGGTGCTGCAGGCTGCTCCTCCTCCTCGGCCTTATTGCCCTTCTTTCCTTCTCCGGTCTCCAGCTTGACGTCTGCTGAGGGCTCCTTTGGTAAACCCAAGGGGGAAACATGCAGAGATAATGATACAAGGGTTAGAAGAACTAATGGGTGGTTGGAGTGAATTATAGTTTACCCTGTTTTACTAGATTCAAATGTTCTGTTTGAATGGAGAAAATGCTGATGAGGTGAACAACCCATAGGAATTCAGAGTGTGAAGTATCTCCTGAATTACCTCGCCTTGCAAAACTCAGTTTGTTTCAGAAAACAACAACAAACTTTGAGCTACACAGTGAAAATGGCAAGTTTAGAACAATGTTTTGATCGTGCACAAAAGCAGAATTTATACAGTACAGGCCAAAAGTTTGGACACACCTTCTCATTCAATGCATTTCCTTTATTTTCATGACTATTTACATTGTAGATTCTCACTGAAGGCATCACAACTATGAAATATGTGTTCATTCATAGTTTTGATGCCTTCAGTGAGAATCTACAATGTAAATAGTCATGAAAATAAAGGAAATGCATTGAATGAGAAGGTGTGTCCAAACTTTTGGCCTGTACTGTAAATCCAGGATAACCAATAAAGGGAGGCTTGACCTAGTCTAATCTGTGCAGCCTGGCTTGGTGGGTTTCACGAAGGCCAAGTCAGGCTGAGGAGGAGAGACTAGGTCCAGTCAGGCTGAAGTATTTCAGATAGATGCACGTTCACGGCTTTCCTTACCAGACCGCGAGGTCGATAACAGATTTACTGATACTAAAATGGAGAATATGCATTGTTTATACTTTATACAGAGTGAAGAGCAGCTTCTTGTGTAAGTATGATAACGTGAAACACATTATTTGTAAAGAAGAAACACGGCCACTGTAATAAAACAGCGAGAGAAAGCGTGGCAGACTGTGACTGCCCTATCCACCGCCAGCATTTAAAGTGGGGTAATGGGTTTGATTTCTACAAATAACCACCAACACATTTTCTTTAAATATGTTTATTCTTTTCACAAATGATGCTAACATTTCCAATCTGAGTGCATGCATTTTTGTTAATAACAGTAATCATTTGATTAGAACTGTTAGTGATTTATACCTGTCTTTGGTTTCTCCACATGCTGCTGAGCCATCTGCCAAAGGGAGAGCTGGAGTTTGAAACTGTCCTTTATACTCCACCCCAGGAAGTGGAACGGACAAACTCTTGGCAGTGGGCAGGGGGACTCTGAACTACAAAATACTTAACAACACAGCAGCATGTGGATCATTTGTTTGGGTTTGATTAAAATTGGGCTTTGGTAGTGTTTGTTTCTTTAGTAATTTCTTATGGTTGGTTACTGGTTACTGTAGTAAGTAAAATTTTCTTCCCTTTGTGTTTGGGGTAGGCTAGTCTTGGGGTATATATACTAGGGATGTTAACCGATGACCGTTTGACCGGTGGTTGACCGTTTCAACGTTAACCGGTCAAAGTTATTGTTAGTCGGTTAAAAAAAAAAAAAAGTGATCTCTAAATTAGGCAATTATAGATATTGGAGTAAACGGAAACTATTTTGAAACTAAGGAGCCATTTGTTAGAGTTTAGATTGTCTGCCCGAGCCCGACCCTAGCGGCCGGGCCGTTATTTTCCGCCACTATCCTTGGGCCGGGCCGGACCCTTGATCAAGCATTTGTGTTTTTTTAATCATTACTTTAGCCTAATTGGGTGGGGAGAAAGCTATGCCATAATCAGAACTATTATCTATTTAGGCCAAAGTAACAAATGTGTCCAAAAAGTTACACAAGTTGGATTACAGTTACAAAATGCAACGTGTGTCATGCGCGGAGTCTCCTCCTCTCGCACACATCACACCGGGGCTGCAGGCCTGTAGGCCTATTGTGGAGCTTAAGTGCAACATGGAGCTGGAGGATGTAAAGAAAAAAAGAAAAACGGGAGAATTACCTTTGAGCAAGTTTGGAGGAAAGTCGGAGGTATGGAACCATTTTAAACAAGTCGTGGGAAGTGACAACATATGTGTCGGCTTTGTTGAGTGCATTAAGTGCGGCCGCTGTTCGCCTATGACAGCAAATAAAACGGAGAAGTTGATGATGAACAGACACATGAAGCAGGCTCGCCGTGGCAGAAAAGATGATAGTCAGCCTTCAACGTCCTCGTTTGTTACTTCTCCAAGCATAGGCTCCCCCTGAGGGTGAGGCAAGCGGGCAAGCCCTCACAGAGAAATACGTTGAGTTTTCTACGTTTCTTCATTCAGATCCATTTGCGATCCGTTCCATTCTGAATAAACAAACAGCGCAGTTTAGGCCTACATGCTTCGCTCCTGTTGCATTATTCATTAAGATAATTTTAAACAGATTTTTGCAGTTCAAACAACTCTGAATTGTAGTTGAGAACGTCAGTTATGACGGCCCACGGATTAAAAAAGTGTCGGGTTGAATTCGGGCTCATAATTCCAGTTAATGTGTCGGGCCGGGCTCGGACACAACGTGCACGGGCTCGGGCTGGGTCGGGCTTGATTTTTTGGGCCCGAACGAAGCTCTACCATTTGTCCTCCGATTACATACAAGCTCCTCTGCGCCGCATTTGCGGGACTTGTTTCGCGCTGTAGGGGATTTAAAAAAGGTGACGTGAGTGGAAGGGCGGTGCCGGGGCTGTGTGTGTGTGTGTATGTGTGTGTGTGTGTGTGTGTGTGTGTGTGTGTGTGTGTGTGTGTGTGTGTGTGTGTGTGTGTGTGTGTGTGTGTGTGTGTGAGAGAGATGCGACAGAGTTGAGAAATTACAGGCGCGGCTCGAAATGGCTGTTATTTCAAATAGCGTAGCATATTTTAAACTAAACGGTTAACCGGTTAATGAGGCTCGGTGACCGGTCAAGAAAATTTTTAGTTTTCGCCATCCCTAATATATACCCTTCTCTCCAGTCTCTCTGGAGGTCGGGTTTTGTTCTGTTAAAAAAGGTACCTGGTATTATTGTTCTGTTGACCTCAGTTTTGTTAAAGACCCAATTCTAAGTATTTTTATTTTTAACTTTAATGGATATAGCTGAAAAAAATAAAGCCTACATTTTTCTGAACAACAACCGTGTGTCCTTGCCTATACTGCTTGGTCCCTGACACAGACGATCACAGACCGACTGAATGTGTAAGCAGTAGGGGTGGTACGGTTCACAAAACCCACGGTTCGGTTCGTATCACGGTTTTAGGGTCACGGTTTTCGGTTCTTGTTATTGTTTTCTTTTAATCTTTAACACTCCAGAAATATACTTCAGCATACGGTATATAGCTTAATTATCCACAATGTAGGATACAGTATTAAATAATTCTATAGTTATATCATGTAGCCTAATCATGCACAAACTGAATTTGACTTGACTTTAACATTATTAAGACTATCTCTGACGAAAGCTAGCTGACATTTTGATACAGCAAGAGGGAAGACATTGTCGTGATTTCAACAAGCTTTTCATTTATTTGGCAAAAAAAAGGAGAATGTGTATTGCCATCTACAGGAACCTATGTGCCTTTTTTTGCACATGAAGATTGAAATATTACAGAATATCAATTGAAATGACTTGCATTTATCAAACGGCCAACTTCAGTGTAGCTCTTACAAAAATGTATCCTTTAAAAGAAAAAGAGAGGAACTCTTAAAGCTCCGTCTTTTGAATAAGTCAGAATACGTTAAACATAAAAACAGTTTACATTGTTAGTTAATTTCCTATCCTGGGCAGGGACACACATACGGTTTGATAAAGTACTTAATGGACTTATCATTGCACTTACAATAACGACCGTAGCTGTCAGGCCCTCCTGTATACGTCTCCTCTCCGTTTTTTCCTGCATCCACTGTGTGTGTGTGTGTGTGTGCGCGTCAGTTGCGGGGAGAACTGAGCAGCCCCAGCCCGCTGCAGAGACCCGACAGGATCTAAACTGCAGCCGCTTCAGCGAGTGACAAAACGTTACAGCGTACATTGATGTTAAAATGTATACAGGTTGGCATGACGGCCTGAAATGTTTTGCACGGTCTTTCGCTACGTTTTGTTGGTAACTTGTTCACACCTCTTCTTTCGCGCGAAAGGGAAACACACTGAGGTCACATACGGGGCACCTGACGGGCACGAGGCCACATTGCGCATGCGTCGAACCGTGCGGCACACACACGTTCCGAACCGAGACAAGCGGACCGAACGGTTCGGATGTTTTTTCATGAACCGTACCACCCCTAGTAAGCAGCCTAAAAATATACATTTACTAACCACTGCTCTGAACTGAAACCCTCATAATCATACCATTCAAGGATTAGGCTACTAATCATTTGCACAAATTAACCATTGTACTCTTTGCCTTAAAAGTAAGCAAAAGACAATGTTACTCAAGAAATTTACTATGAAGATTCATTTTCAACAACACTAGAATATGATGCATGTATCTCTCTCTCCTTCTCTCTCTCAACCTCCCTCCCTCCCTCTCTCTCTCTAAAATATTTATTTTCTAAGTCATTAACCTCCACAGCTCGCTTTTAATGCAAAGTGTACAACTGTTCGTTTTTATTAATGACAAGTGACTCATTGAATGGTTTCAGTTAAGAGCAGTAGTTCATAAATGTATATTTTTAGATACATCATTCAGTCGGTCCACTATTATCTACAACGCTTGTTCTCATGTGTTTTTTTTGTTTATACAGAGGCCGAGTTTCCTTCTCTACATATTATATGATTTGCTTCCTCGTATATATGGACACAGAACAGAAAGACACTGGACTCTAAAATCTAGAAACTATAAAGAGAATTAAGTGATAAATATAATGCACACTGTAAACACAGGGATTAAGGTGAAAAAAAATCGTTTAACTGAACTTTTTTTCAGGCCAAGTCATAAGCTGTTCACATCTACATATACAGATAGCACCCCTTTTGCGATCGCACCCTATTGGTTTTAATGTACAACAAGATGCAAACAGCAAAGTAAAGGGAGTATTGCCTGTATTCTCTTTTCCTGATGAACAAAACAATATTTCAGTACTATCCCACGACTAACCATTGCTGTTCTTTTCTACTGCAGCAATCATATTGTAGAAAGGCTTTACCTTACACTCTAATTACTTCAGGCCAAAAGGGTTTAAAGGGACATTTTCTTATTGTTGATATGCAATTAAACACCAAGTCAAATCTCTAAAATGAAGTTCGCAAGACTTCACTGTTTTTATTCAAGGGCTACTAATAATGAAACACATAACTTTTCAGTGAAAGCTTTTTTAATTATTTAAACTCAAACAAAAATTTTTTTGTACAATAACAATGAATAAACACTGTTTTATCTATCTCAGACACGTCTGTGCCTTCCGTTAGCAACAAGGCATCCATGATGGCTAGTGGCCTTGCCAAATAGTGGTTACCATTAGACGCACACAAATCATGACGCTAATATGCAAGGAAACTGGTTCCGGGTTTTGTGCTATGAATTAGTAATATTTAATAGCAAAGTTATAAAATTGACTATTTTCTTCTCATGATTATTTTATGTCAACATACAGTTATAACCTACGGTCATTAAAAGTGAAACCAAAATAGCACAAGCACGATTGAACTTCTTACACAACGGTAATAATAAAGAAAATTAGTCTATTGCATGATTGTATTATTATTATTTTATGAAGTCAAAACCTTACATTGCAAATTGTGAATGATTGTGGACATGTCTTAACAGACGGGATAATAAATTGCATTCGGTACGGTTTATACAGGTTACCCCCAGGAATGATTTACCAGGTAATGACATTTTATTATAATACACAATCATATTTAGTTCACAATAGCTTTGTAAGGCCAGGGTGGGAAATTAGCACCCGCCACCCGCCAATGGCGGGTATATTTTGAAAGTGGTGACTTTGCCTTGTTTACCAGCCACAGTGGCGGGTGAATTGTAAAACATTCCTTGTAACGGATTGGACAGTTTTTGTCAAAGAATGCTGTTGTTAAGTAACAATGCACATTGCTTATAGGAGTCGCGTTACGTTACTGCTAATGAATCCCCAAAATGTCCAGATTTTGCTGCTTCATAATAAAAACATTCAAATACCAACATAACGGAGGACCTTTATTGTGAAGAACTTACAGGAAATGAAACCGTTCACAGCCGGGGCTTTGACCACGCATAGTCGAGTAGCTAGTTCAGTGCTAGTCCGTGAGTCCGTGACACATGTAGCTAGCTAGCTGAGCTGAGGTACAGACGAAAGGAAAATTATCTGTTAAAAAATGTGGCGACATATCCCGGGTGTTAAGAGGCCCTCCGCGGAGTCAGCAGTAGCTATGGCTGTACAAACAGTTGAGAGCGAAGTAAAGAAAAAGAGAAGGTACTTCTCGAACAAGTGGCGCATTGACAAACGTACAGCGAAAGACCGTTCAAAACATTTCAGACCGTCCTGCCAACCTGTATACATTTTAACGTCAATGTAGACTAACGATGTTTAAGGAGCTGCTGCCGTTTTAATCCTGTCGGCTCTCTGCTGCTCGGTTCTACCCCACGACTGACGACACACACACACACACACACACACACACACACACACACACACACACACACACACACACACACACACACACACACACACACACACACACACACACACACACACACACACACACACACACACACACACACACACACACACACACACACACACACACACACACACACACACACACACACGATACAGCGAAAAACGGAGATGAGACGTACAGGAGGACCTGACAGCTATGCTTGTTATTGTAAGATCAGTGATAAGTTTAAGTCCAATAAGTCCTTTATCAAACCGTATGAATGTGTGTCTCAGGCCAGATAGGAAATTAACTAACAATGTAAAGATCAACAAGCTGACACATAAATAAATTTAAATTAATAAAATATGTATTAATAATAAGTAATTTAATAAAGCAATTAAAAGTATGCTAGTGCACTTTCTTTTATAAATTTGAATTCCGGAAAAAGTGGCTGGTAAATAATTTAAGTGGCTGGTAAAATTGGGCATCCACCAGCCACTTTGGCTGGTGGGCAAAAAAGTTAATTTCCCACCCTGTGTAAGGCGTATTTGTACTCTAATAACATCAAATAATGAAGTATTTGTTGCATGAATCGCTCTTTGTGGACCAGTTGTGGACATTAAGCTATAGCCTACATTTAAAAAGTGTTGATAGAGAAATCACAACAGATATCATCGGGTATTTCTTAACTAAGCCCAGGTAACCAGTTGTTTTAGATCAGCTCAAAACAAATTGTTAAATGGATGCTGACGTAGTTGATAAATACGTGACTGGAAGCGGTTTCATATAGAGCATAGATAGCTCCCTCGTAGAGCTGTGGACTTGAGTGTTATGTTTATGCCACAAGATCGAAACCAGCTCGACCCAAACTTGAATGATTATAATGTTTTTAGATCTTTTTTTTCTTGTAGGTGGCTGTGATGTGGTGATTACTTAGACAAACATTTTTGCAACAGTAGATCTGGGAAACGATTTGAAAACGCCAGTAATATTTTTGTGATTGTGTGGCGAATCTGGTGACAGGGGCGGACCACATGGGCAGCTGTTAGGTAAACACAACATACGGAAACCAGTTAGGGTGGAAACCAGTAGGGCTATAACACCGGCAGGTGGGTCTTCCAGCTCCCCCGTTTCATTAGCTGTAGACTGACTCGCAAGCCGATCCGCTTGTTGTGCTAACCTCAGCCACATTGCTCTCAGCCTCGTCCGCCAGCTGGTCCACATCTCTGGCCAGACCTTCAGACACTTGCCCATTCTTACCGACGAGCTAACGTTAGCTTGTTAGTAGCACGGTGCCAGACGTTTTGTTTTCTTTCTTGACAACGGATTGATTTATGCCTGAGCCCCACCCCCCCACACACACACACACTTTTTTCCCTTTCTCATCGGATCTGCATCGATCTCAGATAGGCTATGGCATTTCTAAAATCAAATTAATGGAAATTGACGGAGAACATTAATCCCTGTAAACATGAATGTAACAGAGTATATTCATCAGTTATTTCCCCCCCAGCCAAATATAAGGTCAAAAACCATTGAGGTGTCCTCTCCCTGTTGTTACATGAAGGTACAGTAGTCTACACTATATAGTTACTGGTCCAGTGAACTAAGACTATAATTTGGGAGAATTATGGATGAGGATGTGTTCTTAAAAATGTACAATCCTCCCAAATTATAGTCGTTAAAGAATACAAAAAAATTATCAAATAAAATAATTGAAGGTGCATTAGTATAGAAACACACATGTACAGCACTTTATATATTGGCCTTAGTAACTGACTTCATTTAAAACACATTTGGCAACTTTATCAGCCTTTTCTAATTATCTCAACAACTGCAGTAATATATTCATCAAACTTCTAACTAGGGCTGGGCGATATGGCCTAAAAATAAAATCCCAGATTTTTTCAAAAAAAATCCGATTTACAGACCTCCGATTTACAGACCTCCGACACAGCTCGGTTGTATCAGCGGCATTTAGTAGACGTGTTGAGCTGCAAAATAGTTCGTCAACACCGGCTCTGGTGCCCCGCAGGGTGCTCCTTCAGGTCAGCGGTAGCTGGTGGTTCAGTTACCGAGAATAGGCGACTCTCAGCCGGGGACAGCACCGCGAGCTGCCGGTCATTTCAGCGGAGATTACGGATAAGTAAGTAATGAAACGACTGGTTAAGAAAATAATTAATGTTAGTCCCTGTCTCTGCCATGTTGTTTGTGTATCTCTGTGGCAAACGCGCGGCGGGAGGGATGAGCCCGTTCGGAGCTATGGGAGCCCAGAGGAGCTTCGGCGGATGTTAAGGAGAAAATCGATTTTTCATTTAAACAAATAGCTACACATTCGAGTTAATCGATAAAATTGATTTATCGCCCAGCCCTACTTCTAACAACAATATGAACTGCAGTCTTCATACAGCAATATAACAGTAACAATGTCAACATTATTGTTGTAACAACTGTCACATGAATAATTATATAACATAATGGTCACAACTTTAAATAATAACAGTATTTAACTGAACAGCAATATACACCTGTTGTATTCATCCTGGCTCGACCTAGTCTCTCCTCCTCAGTCTGACTCCACCTAGTCTCTCCTCCTCAGCCTGACTCCACCTAGTCTCTCCTCCTCAGTCTGACTCCACCTAGTCTCTCCTCCTCAGTCTGACTCCACCTAGTCTCTCCTCCTCAGCCTGACTTGGTCTTCGTGAAACACACCAAGCCAGGCTGCACAGATTAGACTAGGTCAAGCTTCTCTTCATCAGTTATCCTGGATTTATAAATTCTACTTTTGTGCGATACCCCCCTGAACACTGACCTGAACATGGCTGGTATCAGAGTCCCAGTCTGCTGCTGGTCTTCTGGGGACCTTGTTGCTCCGCTGCTCCTGGTTCTGGTTGTCCTCCTCCATTCCTCTCTTGTCCTGAAATCCAGCAGATGTCCACTGGGGCTGCTGGACTCACTCTGGATTCTGTTCAGTACAAATCAAACAGAGGTGTATAGTCCAGGTGCCAGAAAGTAGAAATCCTGTCCAGCAGCTGTCCCAACCATCACTAAACCAGCTCCTCTACCAGGTAGATGAGCTCGTTAGTGAAAACACCTGTTCTAGATGTAGAGGCAGATCCAAAAACATGGCAGCATTTTTACTTTCTGGCATCTGGACTATACACCTCTGAAATCAAAGCACGCAGAGATATTCAGGAGCTGCTGTCTCCTCTCCTTTTCCTCACATCCACACACAACTAAAACAACAGTCGGCAAACTCAAAGCAGCGGCTGGAAAACTGTTCCATTTCCTTCCTCGCTACACAATGAACTCAGAGTAGTTTGGAGAAAACAGCATTATATTAAACTGTGAATAAATCTAAACAACTGCACAACGAAAGGTCAACATTACGTGTTCAATCTGAAAAGATTGAGCTTGGTCTGGTGATAGCCAGACTAGGTGGAACGTGATCCGACCCAAACACAGGAAGTGGACCAAAACCAGAGCATTTACTAGCCTGCAGTTTCAACCTTTCACACAGTTTACAGACTTAAATATCTGGTTTAAGGGATGAGAACTTTCAGATCCATATGTAATGCGTGTGCAGGTTAGTTTCAGTGGTGTAGTCTACGTGATACGCAGGAATACACAGTACACCCACTAAGAAAGCTCCAGGATTTCCATATACCCCCTTAAAAATGTCCCATGATACGCAACAACACACTTTCCATTATATTTTTGATATATTTTGAATTGTAATCTGCTATTTTCTTCTTAGCATAGGCTAAATAAAGGTATTTCCACCATAAATTGGTGCATTAAACCGTATCCAAATGCAACAAAAATGCAGTTGCTGACGCTCAAAACTTCCCTGGGGGAGGACACCCAGACCCCCCTCCCCCCACCCTCTGGACTGCTTCCACCACGTGACGCTGCTCCCATTGTTCACCTTCCTCTAAAATATTAGAACCACTAAAGCAGAACCAGAAAAGCCAACACGGTAGAAATGTAGTGGAGCTTCATTATTTCGGAGAGTTTCCCTCTGATATTCTGTCCAATCAACAAGCGACTGCTTCCACCACGTGACGTGTGTTTCCACTGTTTGCTGCGTTTGATAACGTGCAGTGTGACGCAAACCGAACCAAATGAAAAATGCAACAATGTTACAACTTCAGCCCCGAATCTCACCGAGCCCACCGAACTACAGAGGAGACACTAACGGAGCAGACTGTTGCTCAGCAACGGACGTTCTGTTTACCTGAATCTTAGCAACAGCAGAATGGGAAGCTAACGCATGCGCAGCTCTGGCTTCTATTCGCTTTGATAGCCGTGTAAAAGAACAGTTATTAAAGTGTTTACCTGAGTGTGTGTGTGTGGGTTTACCTGGAGCTCTGTCTTCTTAAAACCGTTCTTATACTGTCTATGTTTAAAACTCACTAATAAACAACACAACTATCCCGCCGCCAGCCCGAGATCACAGTGAAGCAACGGGACTTCCGGTTTCCTCCAAGTCAGGGATTTTCAGATTAAAGTTTAAAATGAAAGAACGCCGCCACCTGGAGGTCAGGAGGGGAACAACAGATACACATTCAGTTCATTAATCAGTTAGTGGTGGACTGGAACTGAGGACATTTACTCAAGTACTGGACTTAACTCCAGGTACTTGTACTTTACTTGAGTATTAAATAATGTACAGCACTTAAATAATTAAAACAATTTGTAAGTATAAAGAGAGATAACTAAATATAATGTAAGCATTTAAATGCATGTTTCCACCAGACTCCATTTAAATAAAATAGCAATTTCATGATTATTAAACACAGAGGACTGATGTGGAGGTGCAGGCGCTGCTGGCCATATACGCCACCGAAGAGGTGCAGAGGGACCTGGAAGGATCCACAAGAAAACATTAAAATCTTCAGGGAAATTCTCCAGTGAGCTAGTGCAAATGGGTGTTTGTGTGTGAATGCAAATGGCAAAACTGGTTTTGGGGGAGAGTAGTTAGTAGAACTGTTTAGAAGTGGACTGCTCCTATAACTATGTTCCTGTAACTACTTGGTCGGATAGAGGCTATAAATGCAGATATAAAAGTAATTAAAAAAAATATTTATTGATTTTCAAATGTTGCACCTGTCAATACAGAACGAAATATTCAGTAGCCTATTTTATTGCTGCTGACATTGTCTTTGTTGTAATCAAATCAGTATATATTTATGTTTAACATGAAGTATACTACTGCTTATTTCATTTTATCAATGGGAAACATACATGTGTACAGACAAGGCTAGCAGCAGCAGCAGCGCCACATCAGACACGTTTCTGGTGTGCAAAGAAAACGCCACGCAGCCGCTACACAACTGACACGCAACAGAAACGCTACGCCACCCCACCTAAGGTCTCCTTCACACCTGAGCAGTTTGGTCCGTTATAAATGAACCCTGGAGCGTTTGGTCTGATAGTCCGGTTGGTTTGGGGCGGTGTGAAAGCTCATCTGAAGCTGGTCCACTTGATGGGGGTCTCGGTTCTCTTCCAAGTGAACTAGAGTTTGGTTCCCTTCAGGTGAGAACTAGACTGGGTAAACCCAGCCCCATCTGACGGAGATTTGATTTCACCACCAACAGAGCATTTACTAGCCTGCAGTTTCAACCTTTCCCACAGTTTACAGACTTAAATATCTGGTTTAAGGGATGAGAACTTTCAGATCCATATGTAATGTGTGTGCAGGTTAGTTCCTCCAGCAATTGTGAATACTTGAAACTCGTTTCTCAGCAGGGGTTTTTCTCAATTTACAGCGTTAAAAAACATAATTAATTAATTGTTAAAATGCATGCGTCTATTCTAGTGAGTCAGCTTCCAGTAAGATTCCAGTTCCCTCCAAACAGTGGCCTAGGTTTTATCAGACACTCTGCTCCAACTCCTCTTTAACACAACTAAAGACATTTAATGATAGAGCCAACACTGTCAGCTGCTCCCATTGTTCACCTTCCTCTAAAATATTTTAAAGACATTCATATTAATTAGAACATTTTCCACTTTTGCTAATTCTTTGCACAATTTCACCTTCTTCTTCACATTGAAGCCTGCAATTTCAGTGTAGTGACAGCTTTTCAGAAAACCTTTAAATATTCCACTTTAGTATCATACATGTTTGGTGTAATTTAACAAGTTAAAGAAATGTAAACTAATTAATACTATTCCAACTTTTCCAACTATTCTTACTGCTTCCCCTTCTTTCACATTAAAGCCAGCAATCTAGTTAAACTTTAGCAATTTAGCTTTTCAGCATTCACAAGCATTTTCTGCAGGAAATGCATTTTCTAGTTACTTTTCAGATGAGTTTTTACCCTTCCTTCATGTTTGTGATAAACTTAAGTATGATGTCATGAGCGTCATAAAAAAGAACAAAACCTGTAAAATAAGAAGAAACTAAATGTCAAAGTTCAATTCAATTCAGTTTATTTAAGAGGACAGATCAAATTAATAAAACAAATGATTATACATGGGTTAAAAATCTTATTTTGAAGCTAGTGACAGTCTGCTGATTTAAGCCTTGATACAATTTAAACAGGTGAGTTATATAAACAGTTGTTATGAAGTGTGAAATTAACTTCATAGAGCAAAACCATTTTTTGTACCAGACTGTAAACATTTATATATTTCTGATGTAAAGTCTGGATTTTGTCACATGGGGGTCTATGGGGAATAATGCGAGGAACTGTTCAGTGACACACAAAACAAACATCGTTTTCAGCATCTTACTGAGATATTAATAATCACTCAAATAAAACATACATACCCTGACACAAGCTAGCATTAGCTCAGTTCAGTATCAGGACAGTCACTTAAACTTACGGTTAGCTTAAAAGAAGGATTAATGTTACCTTTTGTGATATTAAATTCAACACTTTAGTAATAGTATAATATTGTAAAACACATTTTTCATCCGTGAAATGTTATTCCATGTTGCTTAGTTTAGCATTTCTTTCACACGAACATCCAAAAGCAGTACAACTATCTTTTTCTGAGTCTTTAAGATCAGTTGTCTGTCCCAAGATAGCGGCGGCACAGACACAGTTTAAACACATTAACTGTTCAAGTCATTTTTTAAGCAGCAGCAGCAGCCATGTTCTGATTAAAGCTTTTGTCGTCTTAAGTGACAATAAACTGAATATTTAAGCAGCTTGACATCACCTTAGTAAACAGTGATGGGGATTTTGGTAAATTGTATTTGTATTTATTTACTTCTTCGTTGCAGCATTAGTTAAAAAGCCCTAGCAGTTGAACCCTGACCTCAGAATATTTTATTACAGGAAAACAAACTAATTTTGAGTGGAATAAATCCCTTCAAAGGGAGGGAGCGTAATGTGTAGTCCTAGCCAGGATAACATCCATGCTGTTCAGAAGATAAAGTTACTGCTGGTCAGCCTTCAATGTGGAGAGAAGATCAGAAAATAACAACACAGCTATCAGGGCATGAGGAGGAGGCAGGAGGAAACAGCTTGGCTCTGAAACATGTTCACAACGAGGCAGTGTGAACGCGCTGGTGAGATTTAAGGGTACCACTCTGAGAAAAAGTTTTACCACATTGTTCACACCAGTACGGCTTCTCTCCAGAGTGAATGCGTTGATGTGTTTTAAGGCTACCACTCTGAGAAAAAGTTTTACCACATTGTTCACACCAGTACGGCTTCTCTCCAGTGTGAACGCGCTGGTGAAAGTTAAGGCTACTACTATGAGAAAAAGTTTTACCACATAGATCACAGCTGTAAGGCTTCTCTCCAGTGTGAATGCGTTGATGTATTTTAAGGCCACTATTATGAGAAAAGGTTTCCCCACATTGTTCACACCAGTACGGCTTCTCTCCAGTGTGAACATGCTGGTGAGATTTAAAGTGACCACTATGAGAAAAGGTTCTACCACATAGATCACAGCTGTACGGCTTCTCACCAGTGTGAATGTGTTGATGTGTTTTTAGGGTACTCTTTTGTGTGAAAGCTGCCCCACATTGATCACAGCTGTGTAGATTCTCTCCAGTGTGAACTCTCTGATGAATCTTTAAATATCCAGATCTTGTGAAGGATTTGTCACAGTGTTGACAGTGGTGACGTTTGGGTCCCTCTCCTCCTCTCCGTTTCTATAGCAACAGACAAACAGAGAGAGAGAGAGAGAGTTAGTGAACAACCTTATTTAACCCTGGACTTGCTCTCACTCACAATTTTTACTCTTTATACAATCATGTATGACAAAATGAAGGAAAATATGTGCTGGTTGCAGACATGTTATTATGGAAGCAAATGTACTTTTCATAACTTTAATAAGTTCAGAAATATTCTACATTTTTCAGGCAAGTTTCCCCATTCAAGTGATTGGCAATTTAAAAACTAAAACATTTGGTCACTCTATTCAGTTTTAATTTCAGTTAGAAATTCCATGGTAACTTTAAAGTAACACAAACCTTTCATACATTCTGGGTATTTTTCATCCTTAATTAATAAGTGATTTAGGCTACAATATTTTTTGTCACATATAGCAAACATCTCCTCACTATCTGCTAGCTGCCTGTCCCCTGAACACACTGTAAAAAAACGTGGTCTCTGTAAACAGCCCATGCTCCACAAATGGCAACAAAAACAAACTGCGCCAACCAGCACCACGAAACATAACATAGTGTACCAGCAAAGTAACCGACAAGAAGGAGTTGGTTTAGTCATTGTGGAAGTACCCTCAACACCCTTTGCTTTTTTATTAATAAGGGAAGAAATTCAACTAATAACCCTGACAAGGCACACCTGTGAAGGTAAAGCCATTTCAGGTGACTACCTCATGAAGCTCATTGAGAGGGTTTGCAGAGTTATCAAAAAAAGCAAAGCAAACTTGCTGCAAACTTGTAATGCAACATTTACTCGTGTACTTTTTTTTTTTACTCAGGTTCATTTTCCATCACAACCACAACTCAGTGATTACAACTTCTCGAATCTGTCGCTGCAACTTCACCCATATGTGCTCTCTCTAGGGCTGGACCCGAATATTCGAATATTCGTTCGGTGGGTTGGTATTCGATTTTAAAATTTGACATTCGAATATTCGTTTTTTTTTTTTGGTTTATTTATTTTCTGCATTTATCTCTCGTTCACACTCCAGTCCAGTTGGTGGCGGTAATGCACATTTAAGTTGGTTTGCCAACCGCCAATAAACTAGAAAGAAGAAGAAGATACTGTCGGTACACGATGATGCCGCACTCCACTTCGAGCATTTAGCAAGATGGGCAGAGAAGCTAGCGGCATAACAAGTGCGGAAATGGAAAACTGTTTGGCGTTTTTCCGTTGTGATTCGGCCAGAAACTTCAACATTGTGAGGCGAAGAGATCGTTTTGGAATATAAACCTTGGATATTACATTTCCTTGGACTCTTGGGGATTTATGAAAATCAAGTTTTGGTCAAAATTTGTACCACTTTGTTGCTGAAACACGAAAACAGGTATGCATGCACTCTCGGCTGCGCAGATTACGGCTAAATTGTTTTATTTTCTTTTACTCTGTAACAGTTGTGTACATGGCTTTATATTTTAAAGATTTAATGCTTTAAAGTTATAAAAACGCTCATGAGTGGAAGTTTTATCGAGGTTACAGCGACGCCCCAGTCACAAAGTGTCCCGTTGACGAGACGGTGATCCTTGAGAGGTTAAAAGTTTATTAATTCTGAACGCGTCTGGCCTGTCTGTCTATATTGCACCAAATACGACACTGCTGCACTCCATTGTGAAGTCGTTTGGATGAAAGGTTCTCAAAATAATCAAAATGCAAACAAACAGACAGACACATAGAGATTCCTGCCTTTATAGAGATTCCTGCGAAGCTTCGAATATTCGATGCTCATTACTACCGAAGCTTCGAAGCTCAAAAAAATGGTATTCGGACCAGCCCTAGCTCTCTCATCATAAAGTGGCCAATCTGTCCGTCTTATTTAGCTATGTAGCATGGAAGCCTGGGGGAATAGCAAGCTAGCGTTAGCAACCAGCCTGCTTCTAAATAAATACATTTTAATTATCTTAACTTTTTCACAGTCAAACTGAAACACTGGCGGCGAGCTCCAGGTCCTGCAGCCACAGACAGAGCGTCACCAGTGGGGATCGGCCAGCGGAGCAACATCTCTATTATCGCCAGAAAGCTTCGCTGCCGACCTCGACCTGCAGCCGGAGCTCCAGCGGGACACGGAGAGCCCCGCCCCCGGTAGCAGTAGATGTCATCAATAGACTAGGGATGGGCGATATGGCCTAAAATTCATATTGCGATATATAAACTGCAGCCTCTTTCTCTTGTTTCTGCGACTTCATATTCAGAATACAGGTGTGTGAATATTTTCTACGAGTGCAAATTTCAATTTACAAGTTCAGATTTGTTTTACAAGCTCTCGTGTTTTTTTTCATTTTTGTGACTTCAAATTCAGATCACATGTGTGTGAATATTTTTTACAAGTGCAAATTTTAGTTTTTACAAGTGCAAATTTTAACATACAAGTTCAGATTTTCTCACGTTTTGCACCATATTTACCGTCATACTCAGTGTGTACGTCGGTAGGATTAACAGATAACATATATTAGCCTTCTCCTAAAGCTGAAAACCGTGTTCACAGCGGTGGAAGCCCGGTGCTCAGAAGCTCCAACGGCCGCTACGAGTTCATGTTGCGGACCAAGCCGTTGAAGCGGTCCTCACCGCCACATGTCCTCCAGCAGCAGGGCTCTGAGGATCGGAGAGCCCCACTCGGAGCTGTGTGGCTGTGTCTGTATCTGCTCTTTGGGTTACTTACCTTTACACAACTAGAATCTAAAAAAACTAATATGTATGTAAGTATGCAGTGTTTCCTCTATGTTGATTGGCAAGTGGCGGTCCGCCACGGTTAGATTTCTCCCGCCACGGTATCAGAAATGTACAAAAAGCCGTCTATCAGCCGTGATTGTTAGGGAGTAGGAGAATAGCGCGGACACGCGCTTCACAACGCGAGTGGGCAGCGTGCCACTCGGAGAAAAGGGGGAAAGAAAAAAGAGACAGGCTGTCCGGAGGAGCCGGTTGAGATGGCATGTGTGCATCCTTGAGAACTGGAAGTTGTATAACTTATGTTGTCAGTTCATTTAAGCCTGTATTAGTCTACAGTTCTTGCACATTTTATTTTCACCTTCACCTGCTAGCTAAATTGCACGTGGCTGTTGATTCAATACAACGCCCTTATATCATAGCATAGTAGAAACCGTGATGATTTCATTCATCATGTCCCGAAACATATTGGGGGAAATTCATTCAACATAATTAACAGCCAAATAACAATTAAAAGTATGTTATTTGAACATTTACATTAACCTAACCTGGCACTGCCTCTGATTTGGTGTCTGCTGTGGTGTGCAGCGCTGCTCGGACCGTGTGCTGCAGCCCTTTTTTCCTCCATACTCGGCTCTCAGCTCCTCTGCCAGCTGCTGCATGAACTTCCTCCGGACAGTTTTACTGGGGATGTGTGCAATGATTTCAGCCAGTTGGAGGATGTCAAAAGTTATATGAACATGTAAACAGCCATACGTGTAGCGCGCCTTTCACAGAGCGATCGCCCGGTGCTTTTCTTCTGATTCAGAACCGAGTCCATCCACGCCGTAGCCTAGGTTACCGACTCTGGCTTTGCCTTCGGCCCATCGGTGATGCCCACACTTGTTACTCGAGACAAATCAATATGACCGTGTATGACCAACATAGGTAAAAGTGATTGTATTTTCTTTGCCTTTTGTGTAATGTATATAGCCTAAAAATAATTTTAAATGAAAATACAGACTCTTTTTTTAGGAAAAGTCAGGTACCAGCAGGATTGTATTTTTTTTATTTAGCAAAGTTATTACACATATAAATTTCAAAACTGTCAAAATGACCATCCTGGCCGTTCTAGTGTTAAGGAACAGGCCACAGGGGGCCATCTAGCAGCATGTATGCTACTCAGCATTAATGGGACACCTCTTTCTGAATTCCCCTATAACCGAGCATTGGAGTTATTTTTCCAAAAGCCAAGAAAAATCAAATGCCCACAGCAAGGCTGCTAACTTTGCCACTGAGGCAAATATTAGGGGTGTGACGAGACACTCGCTCACGAGACAAGATGAGACACGAGATTGGGGTCACGAGAACGAGACGCGATTTTAACACTAATTTAAAGAAAACTTCAGTTAAGAAATATGACTGGGAAAATAGTCTTTACTCAGATTACCAAGGTTACAAGCTAGGGGTGTGACGAGACGCTTACTCCACGAGACGAGACACATCACGAGATTGGGTTCACGAGAACGAGACGAGATTTCTCGTCGAGGTGAAAAGTTGTCTCGTGAGGCAATGTGATGTCAGCGTGATGGAGCGTGGAATTACTGTTGAAGATCCCCCTGCCACTTTTAAATCATTTGTGTGGCAACATTTTGGTTTTCCTGCGGAAATAATAAACGGCGAAAGAGTGACAGACAAGACGAACACAATATGTAAACATTGTAAGAAAAAAATGCCGTATACCGCGGCTAACACGAGCACTATGCAAAAACACTTACAGCACCAGCACAGCTCTCTACTAACTACTGCACCCACGACTCGCGGGTGCAGGGGGGGGGGTGTCCGACAGATCTGCCCCCACTGCTAAAAAAAAAATCATAAAGGAAACACTGAGTATGTATTGAGTTGATGTAAATTAATGCTTTTTTGTTTTGTTTTTTTATCCGATTCATCGATTAATCAGAAAAATAATCGACAGATTAATCGATTATTAAAATAATCGTTAGTTTCAGTCCTATGTCCGTGATCGTCTGCCTCGCTTTCTCTCGCTGTTTTCATGACAGCGGCCGTGTTTCTTCTTTACAAATAATGTGTTTCATGTTATCATACTTCATAAGAAGCTGCTGCTCACTCAGGATATTTATTTTATTACATCAGTCTGACTCCACCTAGTCTCTCCTCCTCAGCCTGACTCCACCTAGTCTCTCCTCCTCAGTCTGACTCCACCTAGTCTCTCCTCCTCAGTCTGACTCCACCTAGTCTCTCCTCCTCAGTCTGACTCCACCTAGTCTCTCCTCCTCAGCCTGACTCCACCTAGTCTCTCCTCCTCAGTCTGACTCCACCTAGTCTCTCCTCCTCAGCCTGACTCCACCTAGTCTCTCCTCCTCAGTCTGACTCCACCTAGTCTCTCCTCCTCAGCCTGACTCCACCTAGTCTCTCCTCCTCAGCCTGACTCCACCTAGTCTCTCCTCCTCAGTCTGACTCCACCTAGTCTCTCCTCCTCAGTCTGACTCCACCTAGTCTCTCCTCCTCAGCCTGACTTGGCCTTCGTGAAACACACCAAGCCAGGCTGCACAGATTAGACTAGGTCAAGCCTCTCTTCATCAGTTATCCTGGATTTATAAATTCGACTTTTGTGCGATACCCCCCTGAACACTGACCTGAACATGGCTGGTATCAGAGTCCCAGTCTGCTGCTGGTCTTCTGGGGACCTTGTTACTCCGCTGCTCCTGGTTCTGGTTGTCCTCCTCCATTCCTCTCTTGTCCTGAAATCCAGCAGATGTCCACTGGGGCTGCTGGACTCACTCTGGATTCTGTTCAGTACAAATCAAAGCACGCAGAGATATTCAGGAGCTGCTGTCTCCTCTCCTTTTCCTCACATCCACACACAACTAAAACAACAGTCGGCAAACTCAAAGCAGCGGCTGGAAAACTGTTCCATTTCCTTCCTCGCTACACAATGAACTCGGAGTAGTTTGGAGAAAACAGCATTATATTAAACTGGGACTAAATCTAAACAACTATTTAGCATAGGCTAAATAAAGGTATTTATACCATACATTGGTGCATTAAACCGTATCCAAAAGCAACAAAAATGCAGTTGCTGACGCTCAAATCTTCCCTGGGGGAGGACACCCAGACCCCCCCACTATGATCACATGCCCTCTCTCCAACCTCCCCAGACTCCTCTGGCTCTCCCTCTTCCTGCTCCTCAACTCCTTCATTTGTTTCTCTCCCTTTTTGGTTTCCTGGGGCTAAAAAGGACGCTATGTCCCTTCCTCGTTTCATGACAACTATTAGAAGAAGAAAAAACGGAGGGGCATGCATTACATCTCGTTTCCTAACCATCCCTCCCTACTTAACACGGGCAGATAGCCTGTTGATTACTTTACTCAAATGGATTTATTATCGCGATGCAACAGCCGAGATGGATGAAGTCCCGTGGTTAACATCCCAGCATTGTGTAGTCATAGCAACGAGACTGACATTTGGATATTCGCTTCTGCTTCGATGAGTTTGTTTAGATATGATTAAGTTTCTAAACATATCGAGAGCAGACATTTCCAAACTTGATTTCATTCTCAGTGTGAGGAACAAAAGGAACCCGGTTATGTGCAGCAACAACAACAACAACAACAACAACAACAACAACAACAACAACAACAACAACAACAACAACAACAAGTCCCTTCCGAGATGAAATGGTTGATCTTACCAACAGGAGAACTCGGAGCTCCTCTGCTCTCTCCAAGAGGAGTTGCTGTCTCATTCACCGAGCACCACCACACGCTGCACGCTGCAGCCTAGTGGTTGGGTGCGCCGCTCTAATTTACCCGTGTAGAACGTTGCGTTGCACATTAGTTCCGCTTTTGGCGCATAATGTTTTATTTGGTCAGCACGCGGGGCCACAGGGGAGACCAGGGACATGTCTAGGGAGGCACGGGCCTCCCCCGACATGCCTCCGTGTAGAACCGCCACTGTTAAGGGACTGGGACATCCTACCAGAAACGTACATTATCTGTCCTGGAGTTGTTACAGTGAATAAAACTTGTATAATCCAAAACTGACAAAAAAAATACTAAATGGGTGATTTCTGTGAGTTGCGCTTTAAAGGAATATGTAATATTAGGTCCTTGTGTGTTTTATTCTTAATTAAAAACACTTTTGAAAATTACAAATCGTGAAAAATGGTCTGTCCTCAACCAAATTTGAACTACCTTGTCCATAATTTTGTTATTCTGAAAACTGTTATTTAGAAAAATAATCAGTACATCTATCCATTAAACGTTTAAGTTGTTATCATTCACATTAATTGATAAAAAAACATTAAATATTACATAAATTCTACAAATAAATGGTATTTTACAACTGTCCCCATGTTTTCGGTCGGCCCTGTCACGTTACATAAAAAACAACATAAAAAGTGTGTAATACGCCTTTAAGGTTATGACTCAGAGGACGTGACATCATTTGACTGAGTTGATGCTGAACAGAAACAGAAATTGTGTGTGGAAATATACACACTAAAAGTCCTGATTATTTACATGGAGTCTGGTGGAGATATGCTGGCTCTATACACTCTAAAAGTCCTGATTATTTACATGGAGTCTGGTGGAGTTTGGTGATGGTGATTTCGGGGCTGTTTCATGTTAAACTAAAAGGATCTTACTCTTTAACTAAAAGCTCTATCTCTGTAGGGATCCTTTCCATAATGTTGTCAGACACTTAGAATAATAATCTGAGTCTGTCAGCAGCAACAACAGAACTTTTAGTGGATGGAAACTTTACCTTTTAATTAGGAGTTTAAACACAGACACAACAGGAAGAATAAATCCATGAAATCAAGTCACAAATAATCAGCATGTGGCCTTGTTTTATTTCATTCATTTTGCATTTAGTTGTTCCACATTCCCAGACATTTAAAACAATTCAATCATTGAGGTTATTCTACAAGTCAGATGAATAAATCAGCTGTTTACTATCTGACCTGGTCTGTTTCCTGCTGCTCCATCATTCTTTAGTGTCCTCTGGAAACAGTTTGCTTTCTATTTTCTGACTGTGTATGACATCATCAGTGTCTTTGCTTTCAGTCTGAACACACCTCAACAGATTTAAAAACCACATTCAGTCACAGAAAATACAAACAGGGAATATCAAATGTCAGAAGAAGATTATTAAATGAAAACTTCACACTTCTCTCTCTCTCTCTCCCTCTCTCTCTTTGTCTCTCTCTCTCTAACAACATAATGAACAGATGATAACAGGGTGTTGTGAATATGTTACATTTCACATTAAATTCTATGAGGAGAACTCGTTTTTACCCATTTATTCGTGTCAAAAATTGTAACACTGTCTTCCTCCCAAAATATGTATCTCTGTGTTAAATATCATTTTTGGATAACGCTCTTATCAATACATTACGTTAATAGTGTTGGTTGTTATATTTGAGGTATTACGGTTTCTCATACTGCATGTATGCCATGTATGCCAGTTCACTTGTGTGCAGGGGCGGATCTACCGGGGTGGCATAGGGTGGCAAATGCCACCCTAAAAGAAAGCCTTGCCACCCCTGCTGCCACCCCAGTTGGCAGCAACGAATTACGGTAAAAGTTATGGCCAATTTGACAATTTACGAGTGTGCGTCTCCAATGTCCGACTGCAGTGAATGCAGCACGAGATGACGCCAGAGCGGAGAGAGCCTGTTTTATTTCGAAAACTGAGTGGCGCAAGCGAGGGAGCCAGGAGTCGCGATGAATGGAGACACAGGAGGAAAGAAGTCAAAACGGATTAACTATCTGTCAAGAAATGAAATTATAACGAAAGCACAGTGCTAGCATAGTTGCGATGCTGATTTTGAGATGATAAAAATCAGGTTGAAGAACGTTATTTCGCCAACTATACAATGTTAATTAGGGTCTGACGTTTGTTCTGTGTGAAGTAGGCTACAAAAGCTAATATTGATTCAACGTCTGTCAACGAAAACATTGTTACTTTGAATGTTACAGAAATGAAGAGGAAAGGTAGCATATTCAGTTTTTGTCTTCAAAAGAGAAAGGCAAGAAAATAGAATAGAAAATGAACAAGTGAGCAAGGTAGATGGAGAAGATGAGGTGGAAGGAGAGAGAAAAGAGGTGGAAGGAGAGAGAGAAGAGGTGGAAGGAGAGAGAAAAGAGGTGGAAGGAGAGAGAAAAGAGGTGGAAGGAGAGAGAAAAGAGGTGGAAGGAGAGAGAAAAGAGGTGGAAGGAGAGAGAAAAGAGGTGGAAGGAGAGAGAAAAGAGGTGGAAGGAGAGAAAGAAGAGGTGGAAGGAGAGAGAAAAGGGCAACAGAAATGTGACAGAGACAGAATACAAGGCCAAGGCGACCAGGGACAGGAGGAGGTGGGAGAAGACCACAGCGGTGAAGATATGGAGGGAGAGCATCACCGAGATGAGGAGGAAGGAGAGAGCGAGAGACAAGAGAACGTGCAGGGCTCAGACAGTGAAAGGGAAAGCAGAGTGCCTGGGCCATTACCAACCATCTCCAGTCAGCTGGTCCACACGGTATGGAAATTGTTGATGCATAGAATACTAAGATATGAATAAGAACAACAAATGATAAAGCTTAAATATGAATAATTAGGGAAAGTTGTCAGTGTGAAAGTGTGATGAGATGGGGAGATGAGTTTTTATATTTTGTGCAGAATGTATTTTAGATCTATTGCTCAGATTAAATATAAAAAATAAAAAATATATATAAGTAAAACAAAATTTAAACAAATGAATCTAAAAATCCTCTCCCAGGCTAAAATGTTAGTGTGTGTTAACACAGTCTGATGGTTATAACTAATCAATGACAGTTCCTAATCTGGTACAAATGCTGCCTGCAACGCTGCCTCTCTGACTCAGTCCAAAACAGTTTGCTTCCCCTCTCACACATCATCATCACCTTAATGTCTGTCCTGTGATAAAGCCCCTTACTTCTATCATAATTCTATCTCCTGATGCCCCTTACTTCTATCATACTTCTATATCTCCTATTAAGTGAGATCACATTGTAAGGTCACTTATTCCTAATATACTTCTATCATACTTCTATATCTCCTATTAAGTGAGATCACATTGTAAGGTCACTTATTCCTAATATACTTCTATCATACTTCTATATCTCCTATTAAGTGAGATCACATTGTAAGGTCACTTATTCCTAATATGAACTGTTTCAAATGAAACCTAAAATGCAGGACATTGATTGCATGAGATGAAGTGTGTCTGTATGAGTTTGTAAATGGCAGCCTGTGCCCTGTTGCAGTGTGTACATACTATTTCTCATCACACTGTGATAACTTATTAAATTCAGTAAATATACGTCTGCCATATGTTGCCACCCCTCAAAAATTCCTGCCCCCCTCTCGCTACCCCATAAATATTTTTCTAGATCCGCCCCTGCTTGTGTGTAATGATGGAGACGGATGAACAGAGCCGTGCACATGTATGGAATAAATAACGATATAAAACAGACGCTCCGCTTATTCTTTCACGTCAAGTTCAAGTCAGTTAACTTAACACCCCCCATCTGTCCACTTGATAACGGGGGTCTCGTTTCTCTTCCAAGTGAACTAGAGTTTGGTTCCCTTCAGGTGAGAACTAGACTGGGTAAACCCAGCCCCATCTGACGGTGATTTGATTTCACCCTGTTCAATCTGAAAAGATTGAGCTTGGTCTGGTGATAGCCAGACTAGGTGAGAACGGGATCTGACCCAAACACAGGAAGTGGACCAAAAACAGAGCATTTACTAGCCTGCAGTTTACACCTTTCACACAGTTTACAGACCTGCCAACCTTGAGAAGTTTTTTTGAGTAGCAACTTACTGATTTATTGTCGAAGTTCTGTTTTATGAACTAGGCGGCACGCATGCGGAATAAATGTGCCATTAAATGTCACGTGTGTATACATTTTAAACCCTAGAAAATAATTATGTTCAAGTAGGCTACTTTAATTAAATAAAACATTTTATTTAAATTATCGGTCATATTTAATACAATTAATTGGCTCATAATATAATCCAATAAAATAAAATATATTACACTGCATAGTGAGCACTTTTACTTTTGGTACTTTAAGTATATTTTGATAATACTTTTGTACTATTACATAGGGAAGATGTTGAATGCAGGACTTGTAACTCTGTTTTTTTCTACTTTTACTGCAATACATGATCTCAGACCTGAATTTTAACAGTCACATTAAGACAATAACAAAATCAGCCTATTACCATTTTAAGAATATATCAAGGATTAGAGGACTTTATGTCTCAGCAGAATTTGGAAAAAACTTGTCCATGCTTTTATCTTTAGTAGACTTGACTACTGCAACGGTGTCCTTACAGGTCTTCCTAAAAAACTTATTAGACAGCTGCAGCTGATTCAGAATTCTGCAGCCAGAGTTCTCACTAGGACAAAAAAAGTGGATCATATTACTCTGGTTCTAAAGACTTTACATTGGCTTCCTGTGCCTCAAAGAATTGATTTTTAAATACTTATGCTGGTTTATAAATCCCTGAATGGCTTAGGACCAAAATATATCTCAGATCTGTTAGTGCATTATGACCCACCCAGACCTCTCAGGTGGTCTGGAACAGGTCTGCTTGTTGTCCCCAGAGTCAGAACTAAACAGGGGGAAGCAGCGTTCAGTTTTTACGCTCCGCATATCTGGAACAAACTCCCAGAAAACTACAGGTCCGCTTCAACTCTCAGCTCTTTTAAATCAAGGCTGAAGACGATTCTTTTTGATGATGCTTTTCGTTAATTCTTTTACCGAATAGTGAATTTTAATTTTATTTCTTAAAAAACTTTAATACGGAATTGTAAATTTTATTTTCTGGATTTTTATTCTCATATTAACTGTTATAATGAACAATTTTTGTATTTATGTATCTTATATGGTATTAAATTTAAGTATTCATTCATATTTTTATTCTTATTTTAATCCCTATTTTGCTGTTTGTTCTTTAATGATTGATGCCTAAAGTCTTCCACCTCTGGAAACCACCAACAACAGTCATGCATGAACACCTGCAGCAGAGTTTAACACTGAAAACACACAGCTCAGTTCAGCATTTCCATGCAGCTCTGCTACAGTAGCAGCTAACCGCTAACGTTACCTGCCGGTCACATCGTCTCTGAACAGTCTGCTCACAGTGAAGTCCTGCACGGATCAACAGATGTTAGAGTCCGGCGGCTGCTCGCTCTGTTTGTTACGCACACCGGGCACTTTGATGCGCTCACAGAGCCAATCTTTGCAGATGTTACCGCTCTGTGTTTTGGCTAGCTAATAAGCCGTTAGCCTGTTAGCTTGAGCTTTGTCTGAAGGCGCCGAGCGGCCAGCCAAAGTCCGACAGACACCGACACATTCCGCACATCCTCCGCTAACCGCTAACCCCCCGGTACCGGTCAGAGAGGCGTGTTTACTTTTACTGCATGTCAACGAGTCAACTCAGAAGCAGTCACCTGATTTTCGCGTAGTTTAAAGTGATAGAGCTCAAGAGACAAATTATTTAATTCATAGCTTTAAAAAAACGTGTCTATTCTAGCGAGTCAGCTTCCAGTAAGATTCCAGTTCCCTCCAAACAGTGGCCTAGGTTTTAACAGACACTCTGCTCCAACTCCTCTTTAACACAACTAAAGAGTACATTTATTCAAGTACTGTACTTTACTTGAGTATTTTCCCCACTACACCTCAGGAAAATATTGTACTTTTTACTCAGCTACATTTATCTGACAGCTTTCTGCTGATTCAGGAGCATTCAAAGTATTGTTCCAATTCTTTATTCTTCAACTTTCTTTGGACGCCTCTAACTTCTGCATACTTTCAGCTACAAAAAACATTTGAATATCAAAATATTCAGCTTTTTTTGCACATGATGGGTCAACTGTTTTTTCTGCTATTATACTTTTTAAAATATTAAGTTTGCTCACATTTTATTTTACATTAAAAGTCAATGGAGCAATCTTCAAATCCTCTTCAGGCATCTTTCTTTTTAGAATGTTACTCTGCTACCGTTTCCACTTTTTCACATTCTTTGCACAACTTCACATTCTTCATTGAAGCCTGCAATTCAGTGTAGTGACAGCTTTTCAGAAAACCTTTAAATATTCCACTTTTGTATCATACACGTCTGGTGTTATTTAAGATGTTAAAGAAATGTAAACTAATTAATACTATTCCAACTTTTCCAACTATTCTTTCTGCTTCACCTTCTTTCACATTAAAGCCAGTTATCTAGTTAAACTTTAGCAATTTAGCTTTTCCGTATTCACAAGCATTTTCTTTTTAGATTAGTTTTTACCCTTCCTTCACGTTTGTGATAAACTGAAGTATGATGTCATAAGAGTCTCATAAAAAATAATAAACCTGTAAAATAAGAAGAAACTAAATGTCGAAGTTCAATTCAATTATGTTTATTTAAGAAGATGACAGATCAACTTAATAAAACAATTGATTATACATGGGTTAAAAATCACAGAATTAGCCAAAAGCTCGCAAACTTCTCCCCGAATACAACCAGCTGTTCTCATGTGTCTAATCCACCGAAGAATCCTGTGGGATGGGATAATACATATATATATATATATACATATATACATATATACATATATATACATATATATACATATATCTATATACATATATACATACATACATACATATACATATACATATATATATATATATATATATATATATATATATATATATATATATATATATATATATATATATATATACACACATACACATACACACACAGTACAGGCCAAAAGTTTGGACACACCTTCTCATTCAATGTGTTTCCCTTTTTATTTTCATGACTATTTACATTGTAGATTCTCACTGAAGGCATCAAAACTATGAATGAACACATATAGAATTATGTACTTAACAAAAAAGTGTGAAATAACTGAAAACATGTCTTATATTTTAGATTCCTCAAAGTAGCCACCCTTTGCTTTTTTATTAATAAATGGAAAAACTTCCACTAATTAACCCTGTCAAAGCACACCTGTGAAGGTAAAAGCCATTTCAGGTGACTACCTCATGAAGCTCTATATATATATATATATATATATACACACACACACATACACATACACACACAGTACAGGCCAAAAGTTTGGACACACCTTCTCATTCAATGTGTTTCCTTTTTATTTTCATGACTATTTACATTGTAGATTCTCACTGAAGTCACCAAAACTATGAATGAACACATATGGAATTATGTACTTAACAAAAAAGTGTGAAATAACTGAAAACATGTCTTATATTTTAGATTCCTCAAAGTAGCCACCCTTTGCTTTTTTATTAATAAATGGAAAAACTTCCACTAATTAACCCTGTCAAAGCACACCTGTGAAGGTAAAACCATTTCAGGTGACTACCTCATGAAGCTCATTGAGAGAACACCAAGGGTTTGCAGAGTTATCAAAAAAAGCAAAGGGTGGCTACTTTGAGGAATCTAAAATATAAGACATGTTTTCAGTTATTTCACACTTTTTTGTTAAGTACATAATTCCATATGTGTTCATTCATAGTTTTGATGCCTTCAGTGAGAATCTACAATGTAAATAGTCATGAAAATAAAGAAACACATTGAATGAGGTGTTTCCAAACTTGTGGCCTGTACTGTACTGTGTGTAATATATATATATATATATATACATACACACACACACATACATATTTTATACATACATACATATACACACACACACACCAGCCGCTGCGGTTTATTGGAGCGATATGTTGACACGGCGCCCATTTCCTAACTAACATTGTGCTCCTCCTAATGCATGTGTATCTATGGAGACAGTAGGTCTTTCCACAATTAAAATCATAATTTCTCGCTGAATTTCCAACTGATTTCCAAGCAGTTTACTACAAATGCCAGACCGGTAGTTATAATACAGGATAGTTGATTGAGTTTAAAATGCAGGTTTTCTTACCAAACCTTTTCAAAATATTTTGAAGCTAGTGAGAGTCTGCTGATTTAAGCCTTGATACAATTTAAACAGGTGAGTTATAGAAACAGTTGTTATGAAGAGTGGAATTAACTTCATAGACCAAAACCATTTTTTTTGTACCAGGCTGTAAACATTTATATATTTCTGATGTAAAGTCTGGAATTTTCCACATGGGGAGTCTATGGGGAATGACGCGAGGAACGGTTTAGTGACACACATAACAAACATCGTTATCAGCATCTTACTGAGATATTAATAATCACTTAAATAAAACATACATAACCTGACACAAGCTAGCATTAGCTCATTTCAGTATCAGGACAGTCCCTTAACTTACTGTTAGCTTAAAAGAAGGATTAATGTTACCTTTTGATATTAAATTCAACACTTTAGTAATAGTATAATATCGTAAAACATATTTTTTATCCGTGAAATGTTATTCCATGTTGCTTAGTTTATCATTTCTTTTACATGAACATCCAAAAGCAGTACAACTATCTTTTTCTGAGTCTTTAAGATCAGCTGTCTGTCCCAAGATGGTGGCGGCACAGACGCAGTTTAAATACATTAACTGTTCAATAGGGATGGGCATAATTAATCGCCGATCGATAATTGATTGTTAAGAATTTCATCGATGACGTTAATTTGTTGTTGATTACACTAATGCTGGTTGCGTTGCGTAGTGTGAGTATTGAAGCAATTCAATTAAGTTCACAGTGTGGCAGCAATTAAACATTTTACCACCTGGGGGCAATATTTGACTCCATACTCCGTTACCTGGCTGCGAGTTTCCGTTTTGATTTCAAAAGTAATCATGAAGAGGACACGTCGAACTGTGGCGTGGGACCATTTAGATTTTTTATTGTATTTTTTAAACGACTTAGTTCACTGCAAACACTGAGATGCCGTGTATGAGAACAACACGGCCAGGACTCACATGACGTAGCCGACCACTAAACAAAGTGTATCTGAGACTGTTAATGTCGCTGGCGGCCGCGGAGCATCCTGCTCTCAGTCTCAACCTAGCTTAAACTTGGCGTTAGCACAGAGGAGCTGCGCTGTACAACAAGCAGAGAAAAATCAGCCAAGGGAGCTGCAAGTTCATTGATATGGATATTGGAACCAGCATATCACATTTCGTCACGACGTACCATCACCAGACTGGTAGAAACTACGAAGAACGGAATGAGATTCCCCGGCCGAGTTAGCGCGACATGTGCATCCTGGCCGGCGGGTGTTTTCGGTGGTCACCAGGTAGCGGTCGCATCTCACCCCAGATCATTTAACATGCTTATCTTTCTCAAAAAACATCAGTAGACTGGTGCAGAAGTTGTATGTGAGTTAGCCTACTGGTTATTTTTATTAGGCTTTGTCCCGTGCCTTGGATAGTTTTGGCGCCGGCTAGCAGCTACAGGTTCTGCTGCTTCAGTGCGCCGCAGCGCATCTATAACCTATATCTATAATCTATAATCTATATCTATAATCTATAACCTCCAATTTAACTGCCACAAGTTGTTCTTTTTGTAACTAAGATCTCATCGAGAAAAAAAAAGCTGTATTTTTGTATTTTCATTGCATTTTGCAACGATGGGGATTTTTCTAAATGGTATTTACCAGGTGATTAAATAAGAACAACACATATTTCTTCGCTGCAGCATTAGTTAAAAAGAGCTAGCAGTTGAAACCTAAACTCAGAATATTTTATTACAGGAAAATGAACTAATTTTGAGTGGACTAAATCCCTTCAAAGGGAGGGAGCGTAATGTGTAGTCCTAGCCAGGATAACATCCATGCTGTTCAGAAGATAAAGTTACTGCTGGTCAGCCTTCAATGTGGAGAGAAGATCAGAAAATAACAACACAGCTATCAGGGCATGAGGAGGAGGCAGGAGGAAACAGCTTGGCTCTGAAACATGTTCACAACGAGGCAGTGTGAACGCGCTGGTGTCTTTTAAGGTTACTACTCTGAGAAAACATTTGCCCACATTGTTCACACCAGTATGGCTTCTCTCCAGTGTGAACACGTCGGTGAAATGTAAGGCTACTTCTGCGCGAAAACGTTTTACCACATAGATCACATCTGTACGGCTTCTCTCCTGTGTGAATGCGTTGATGTGTTTTAAGGGCCACACTCACATTAAAGGTTTCCCCACATTGTTCACACCAGTACGGCTTCTCTCCAGTGTGAGTGTGCTGGTGAGATTTAAGGCCACTACTATGAGAAAAGGTTTTATCACATTGACCACAGCTGTAAGGCTTCTCTCCAGTGTGAACACGTTGGTGGGTTTGTAAGCTATTTAAATATGTGAATGCTGCCCCGCATTGTTCACAGACATACGGTTTATCTCTAGTGTGAACACGTCTGTGGCTTTCTAGGTTACCACTCCAAGAAAAGGTTTTCCCACATTGTTCACAGCAGTAGGGTTTCTCTCCAGTGTGAATGCGTCGGTGGATTTCTAGGCTATCACTCCTAGAAAATGTTTTCCCACATAGATCACAGCTGTAAGGCTTCTCTCCAGTGTGAACACGCTGGTGAGATTTAAAGTGACCACTCTGAGAAAATGTTTTACCACATAGATCACAGCTGTAAGGCTTCTCTCCAGTGTGAATGCGTTGATGTGTTTTTAGGTTACTCTGTAGTGTGAAAGCTGCCCCACATTGATCACAGCTGTGTAGATTGTCTCCAGTGTGAACTCTCTGATGAATCTTTAAATATCCAGATGTTGTGAAGGATTTGTCACAGTGTTGACAGTGGTCACGTTTGGGTCCCTCTCCTCCTCTCCGTTTCTATAGCAACAGACAAACAGAGAGAGAGAGTTAGTGAACAACCTTATTTAAATGCTGGACTTGCTCTCACTCACAGTTTTCACTCTTCATACAATAATTTGACAAAATGAAGTTAATATGTGCCGGTTGCAGACAGACATTCTACATTTTCCAGGCAAGTTTCCCCATTCAAATGATTGGCAATTTAAAAACTACAACATTTGCTCACTCTCTTCAGTTTTACTTTCAGTTAGAAATTCCATGGTAACTTTAAAATAACACAAACCTTTCATACATTCTGGGTATTTGTCATCCTTTAAATCTCATTCAAACCTTTTGAAATACATACATAATTGATGTCAAACTAAAAGGTAAAGTTCTTCTGGTTGCAGACATGTTACTATGGAAGCCATCGGGCTCTTCTCAGTGTTTCCCACAGGTTGAGAGTTTACTGGCGGTGGTGCAGGATGTGATGGCGCGGTGCGTGATGGCTAGGTTTAGTAACAATGGGTTCAGTTATAAACTAGTCAAAAGAAGGTGAAAACAATGACTACACAACATTATCAGATCATTTAGAAAGAAAAAACTATTTGCATATTAAAGAAATTTGACTAAAAGATGATACAGATGAAAATATTGCGACACTATGCGGCATCTGACACAATTTCAGGGTAGTTATTAGGGCTGCATGATATGAGGAAAATATGCCGTAACGTTAAATATCGCGATAATGATATAACTTGCGATAAATTAACAGATATTAAAATGTAATCTACCCAGTTCTGCTGCTTTCAGGGTTAACCCTAACAGCTTTCACAGCAGCGTGGCCCTGTTGTTTCTACGGTTTTATTAGTACAGTTAATCCCAATGCAAGACCACCATCAGCTTGCTACTACTAACGTAACGATAGCCTCTCTGAGCAAGTGCAACGTTGGCGCTGTCATGCATGCGGCACACAACTTTGCGAGGGGGAGGGGCTGGAGGCAGCTGGGCGGTGTGTGCTGTAAAAAAATCACCATTGTTTGGAAAAAACATTTTATTCAGATTTTATCTACCTGGGCGGTGCACCCAAGTAGAACCAATGTATGGGAAACTCTGCTTCTAACCTCAGTAGTGTGGACGTGAGGTGTAAACATAGCAAAAGATTTTCATTTTAAAAATGTTAAATAGAGAGTGGGAAATTTTTTACCAGCCACTTTTTAATGGAATTAAAATTTACAAAAGAAAGTGCACTAGCATATTTTGAGTTGCTTCAATACATTATTTTTATTATTAATACATATTTTATTAATATAGGCAAATAAAAAGTGATGTGAAAAAAAGCCTGCGAGATCATGGTTAAATTGTATTTGGTCAATCGTAATCTACAGTAATTGTAGGCTACGTGTTTAATCAACAGAAAGAGAGAATAAAATTACTCTGGGCTCAGTTGTCCTAGTAACCTTTCCAAAAAGGCGCAGGATGCTGCAAATGTTGGTATAATATAAAAATGGCTGGTGGATTCAAGACAAAAAATATTAATTTATTGAATGAATAAATTTGAAAAATTTAAAAGTTCTGTCAGTGGTGTGTTGATCTTTGCATTGTTAGTTTATTTCCTAACCTGGCCTGGGACACCCATTCATACAGTTTGATAAAAGGACATAAACTTAGTTATCATTTCACTTACAATAACAACTGTAGCTGTCCTCAATTTAGGTCATCCTGTACGTCTCATCTCCGGTTTTTCCTACATCCACTGTGTGTGCGTGTGTCAATGTGTGTGCGTGCATCAGTCACGGGGAACTGAGCAGAAGAGAGCCGACAGGATTAAAACAGCAGCAGAAATTTCAGCGACTGAAAATCGTTACAGCGTAGCCTACATTGCAGTTTAATACAGGACGGTCTGAAATGTTTTGCATGGTCTTTCGCTGTTTGTTTTGTCAATGCGCCACTTATTCCAAAAGTACATTCTCTTCTTTACTTCGCCCTCAACAGTTTTTATAGTTGTAGCTAGCCTACTGCTGACTCTGCAGAGGGCCTCTTAACACCAGGGATATGTCGCCACAATTTTTTTATTTTGTTTCATCTGTACCTCAGTTCAGCTACATGGTGTCACGGACTAGCGCTGAAAACTACTCGACAAAAGTCTGGCTTGACGGAAATATGCGTGGTCAAAGCCCCGGCTGTGAACGGTTTCTTCACAGTAAAAGTCCTCCGTTATTTTGGTATTTGAATGTTTTTATTACGAAGCAGAAAAATCCGTAAATGATGGGGATTCATTAGTAGTAACATAACGCGACTCCTATAAGCATTGTGCATTGTTACTTAGCAACATTATTCTTTGACAAAAGCTGTCCAATCCGTTACAAGGAATGTTTTACAATACACCCGCCACTGTGGCTAGTAAACAAGGCAAAGTCACCCGCCACTTTGAAAAAAATACCCGCCATTGGCTCAGAATTACATGAAATCAATGTGTTGTTAAAGTGGTATTGCACAACAGTAGAACTGTTGGATAACCGATAAAGCGAGGCTTGACCCAGTCTAATCAGAGCATCCTGGCGTTCTGAGTTTCACGACGGCAAAGCCAGGCTGAGGAGGAGAGACTAGGTTGAGTCAGTCTTCTCTTCTGAGAAGAAACACGGCCGCTGTAATGAAACAGCGAGAGAAAGTGTGGCAGAAGATCACAGACCGCCTGAATGCGTAAGCAGCGTAAAAATATACATTAACTGACCACTGCTCTGAACTGAAACTGATGGTAATCGTACCATTCAAGGATTAGGTTACTAATCATTTGCACACATTAACAGTTGTAGATAGGGCTGCACAATACAGTATATCGTAAATTTGCGTTAACTTGAAACGGGTAAACGTTGTGGTGCATTCAAAGTTATTATAAAATACCCTTTTCTCATCTGTTTTTGTTGTTTAACAACAATTTACTGGTGAAATAAATTATTATTGTTAGGTTATTATTACATTTTTAATAAATAATTTAAATTCCTCCCGATTTTGCACTGTATTAATATTCATTAATATTGAGATTAGATTTCTGGGAGTCTTCAGTCTGGAGTAACCTCTTTCCTTTAGGGCTGAAACGATTCCTCGAATAATTTGATTACAAAAATCCTCGACGTAAAATGACTTGCCTCGAAGCTTCGTTAAATCGATGTTACCAACATTGGGCCTCATTCACCAACCGTTTTTACGAAGAAATGTGTTCTTAAACCCTTCTTAAGCACGTTTTTACGAAGATTCTGGCATTCACTAATGTTTTCTTAACTTGGATTTGTTCTTAGCTAAGAACAAAATCTACGAACACTGAAAAGCACTCTTACGCACATTTGAGTGATGACAATTTGCTCCAAATGATTGCTTACTGCATTTTATTTAATTCTACAGTTGTTTACAATGATAGTATTGTACTGTAATGTATTTCTGATCATTTGTTGATAAAAAATCATATTATTCAAAAAAGACACTAACACTGCAATTTACATCAGCAATTAAACTGATTAAATCCTGCGTTATTTGGTGATTGATCGCTATTTATAGGGCCGAAATGCAGTGGTAGAATGTAACAAAGTACAAATTCTTCGTAACTGTACCACATTTTTCACGTATCTGTACTTTACTTAAGTAGACTCAATAGTGCATAGCCTACTTTTGACTTTTACTTTGTTACATTTTGCAGCAATTATCTATACTTTCTACTCCACTACATTTCTACAATGTTCCGTTACATTTTCTGATCAGTTTCCCCCCCCTGCCAAAACGTCTTCCTGACCGTCACACATTTGTCTCACCAGTAAAGTTTGGTTGCCGTAGATACCGTATATATGGGGCACCGCTGATCCAAGCCGGCTCCGGTGCTGCAGAGCCCGGGCGCAGCGCCGCTGACCCTCGGTAATACAGCCTCCGGTAAAAGTGAAAATGAAAACGTTTGTTTTTTTATTATTCCCGTTTTTAAATCAAAGTTGCTATATCTATTTCTCACCACAGCGTCATTTACTCCTCCGCCAGGCTGCGTAAGACGCGTTCATATCTTATTTATTTGGCTGGACCTGTTCACATCTCCCCATTTGCGCTGCTTCACGCACTTTATTTGCTTGCTTGCATGGTTAAAGAAAATGAAATACATCCATGAATAAAACCAACCGCATTCCGATTCTAACATATTTCCGTTTCATGGTTAGGATAGGAACTTTTCTTAAAAGCCAGGCCTTGTTTGTGGTTGTGGACACCTTCTACTTTTACTAAAGTAAATACAGTATGTCTCTGGTTATTTGTACTTTTATTTAAGTACTGAGATTCAGTACTTCCTCCACCGCGGCTTCGACAAGCTCCGACAACCTGTCTCCCAGGAGGTGCACAGGAAGTGTCATGTCCTTATATGGGAATTTTTGGGGCGTTTTCTTATGCTAATTAGGAACAACTGGCACGCGCTTTCAGTTACGAAGACGTGGGATTCATCAATCCTAAGAACACAGGTGCGAACAAATCTGCTGTTTAAGAACACGTCATGAATCCGGCGTAAACTTTTCTTAGGAACCTTCTTAAGGACATATTTAAGAGAAAACTTAGGAAGATATTGGTGAATGAGGCCCATTGTATCGAGGGCTGCAGCTATCGATTATTTTAGTAATCGAATATTCTACCGATTATTCCATCGATTAATCGAGTAATCGGATAAGAAACACTTAGTAAGAAATACTTAGTAAGCAGCAATAGTAAATATTTATTATTGCCGTTAACTAAAAAAAAAGGAAACCTGTAGCTTGTGTATATATACAAAAGACAGGTTTCCTTTTTTAGAAAAAGCAAAAAAAAATGATTGCCAAATTCCAAGACCCTTAAAAAAAACAAAAACATTACAATAGTACATTTTTGGTGGCCCAAATGTTAATATTTTTCACCCCATTCCCCTTCTTGCCTCTGGCTCTTTGCACTGGATATGCAAAAGAGCTGTTCACTGACCAGAGGGTTTACAGCAGGGCTACTCAACTACACTGTTCTGGGGGACACATTTTCAGAAGCCTAATACACAGTGAGGATTATAGATATATCTATGGTGAGGAGAAAGAATAAAGAATGCATGATGACGTCATTCACGTGCATATTAAGTAGCCATGCTGGGGGGAGGAGCCGGTGTGTCTCCGGCAGCGGCAACATTTCCAAAGATTAGAAGCAAACTAATAAACAGTTAGACTACAAACCGACAGCTTTCGTTTTAGCTTGTTGGTAAAACATGGCTGTTAGCAGAGTAGCATGCTGTAGGCTAGTTGTGTAAAACATCGCTATTAGCAGAGTAGCATGCTGTAGGCTAGTTGTGTAAAACATCGCTATTAGCAGAGTAGCATGCTGTAGGCTAGTTGTGTAAACAGCGCGGTGGACGAGAGCAGCAGACGTTAGCTACCTTGTGTCGGGTTGGCTCCGTGGAATGATGAGTACACTGGAGGTTTGTTACAGAGGTGATGTAGCAGCATGTTTGCAGCTTAAAATGATCCCAAACTTTCTGTGATTTTCTCTCGCCTGTCTCTCCTCTTAGACCCTCGCTATTTTCATTTGTAATCGGGGCCGTCTTGTGTTTATATACGGTCCGTGCTTGTGTTGTGTCCGCAGAAGCGCAAACCTCATGTGCGCTAGTAATAATCCTCCGTGCGGAAGCACAGTGAGCCGTACAACCTTAATTACATTGATTTTACGAAGTTTCGAGGCAAAGAATTTGCTTCGAGCATTTTTTGTAATCGAATTATTCGAGTTATCCGAGGAATCGTTGCAGCCCTAATTGTATCGCTGACGGACAGTGTTTCCGCACGGAGCATTATTACTGTCGCACACCACACGCAGCTCAGTCTGCTGCTGGCGACACATGCCAGAGCGTAAATAGTGAGGAGCTAAGAGACAGGCTCGAGAAAACGACAGAAAGTGTCCAAAGTTTGGAATCAGTTCAAACGTAATTAAAACCCAAACTCTGTACCGTGTGTCTACTGCAAAATCAAACTAGCTTACCACAATAATAGCACGACGTCAGTGTTTTAGCATCTCAACAGAAAACATGGAGTCTAACTTAATCATCCATTCCACGGAGAGGACCGACAAAAGTAAATCACAGAGTCGTATGGACGATGAAACTACACAACAAATACCAAAATCAAAGGCAAGAAAATACGTAGTGGTGACCACGATCTGATCTAAAGAGCTGACGTTTTGACTATCCCTTCGGAAAAACAGCTGATTGTTGTGCGTCTCTCTCTCTCTCTCTCTCTGATCAACGATCTAATAGCATAAGTGTAACAGAGCTGTGTGACATTATAATCAAATATATAAATGAAAATAGGTTGAGTATAGCTAATATTTACATATAGGCCTACTGTATATACAGATCAGTCTCAGGTTGAAACTTGTAGTTCTGAAAGTTAAGTTGCACAACTTAATGTAATGTTTGTGTATGTTTAATGTATGCCTTAGTTTGAGGTTGATATCATTTGAAAAAAAAATCTTTAAAAACAATGTAATATGGCACTTAAATGCACTTAATAGGTTTAGTTTTTTGAGAGATTATATTGTAAGCAATGTAGGCAATAAAAATGTTGCTTTTTCCGAAAATTTAACCAAACTATTGTTTATTATTGCTCTTCAATAATATATTACTTGATTAATCGATGGAATAATCGGTAGAATACTCGATAGCTACAGCCCTAGTTTTGGTTGTTTAAAAACGCAAAAAGAATTATCTGATTAATCGATCGATAAAGTGCTAAATTAATCAATTACAAAAAGAATCGATAAATGCAGCCCTACTTTCCTTCGCTCACCTCCTCAGTCTTCCTCTTGCTCCCTCGCTCCTCTGAGTCTCCCGAGGCCTCACTGACAACTTTCCTGTTGCCCTCCTTCTTCTTCTCCTCCTTCTCCTTGTGTTTCTGCATGTACTCGGTGATAAGGTCGGGGCAGACCAGGTTGTCTTGTGGCTCCCATGTGTTATCCTCACTGGAAAGGTGAGTGCAGACAGAAGAAAATCTCCTCAGGCTTTGTGTTTAGGTAATACATTCTCAGTCTAATTGCTAATTCGTATTATTCCTTTTTTTCTATTGCTATTTTGTAAGGTTATTTGATGGTCTGCAACTTAGTGTCAAAATATCAAACCTTCAACTTTGAGGGCATGATACAATGCCAGAATGTATGCTGTAGATTATCTGCAATTTCTAAATGAACAATATATATATATATATATATATATATATCTCTCAAGTATTAATATTATAAACTCATACTTACTCTGAGAACCCCTTCCATTTCAGCAGAAACTCTACTCTTCCCTTCACCACTCTGTGGTCCAAAACCTTCTCCACCACATACTCCTCCTCCTCTTCCTCCTTCACTGCTGCTGCTGCTGCAGGCTGCTCCTCCTCTTCCTCCTTCACTGCTGCTGCTGCTGCAGGCTGCTCCTCCTCTTCCTCCTTCACTGCTGCTGCTGCAGGAGGTGCTGCAGGCTGCTCCTCCTCTTCCTCCTTCACTGCTGCTGCTGCTGCAGGCTGCTCCTCCTCTTCCTCCTTCACTGCTGCTGCAGCAGCTGCTGGAGGTGCTGCAGGCTGCTCCTCCTCCTCGGCCTTCTTGCCCTTCTTTCCTGCTATGGTCGCCAGCTTGACGTCTGCTGAGGGCTCCTTTGGTAGACCCAAGGGGGAAACATGCAGAGATAATGATACAAGCGTTAGAAGAACTAATGGGAGGTGTGAGTGAATTATAGTTCACCATGTTTTACTAGATTCAAATGTTCTGTTTGAATGGAGAAAATGCAAGGGCTGATGAGGTCACCAATCCATAGGACTTCAGAGTGTGAAGTATCTCCTGCATTAAAACTGAAATAACTACTAAAATGTAAGCCACAAATGTCATTAACTGGAGCTACAAGCTACATGCACAGTAGCCTCAATCAACGACAGTTAATTTAGATGCCAGATGTTCCTCGCCTTGCAAAACTCAGTTCGTTTCGGGAAACAACAACAACAACAAACTTTGAGCTAGCGAGCTACATGCTGAAAATGGCAAGTTTTGAAAAAAACATTTTGATCGTGCAACAAGGCAGACCTGGTTGGTTCTTTCTGGGAATAATTGTAAAGATTTACAAAGAATATGTTTAACGTTATGCCATTTTATATCTAACTGGGATGTTTTGGGACTGGTTGTGGCAGGATTGCTACAGACGAAGTAATGTTACACATGGTGATACACTGGTGAGAGCAAATTACACTCCATGTATGCAGCTCATTTAAATAGCTCATTTTACCGTATTGTGTGAACAGTTAATTTTATATTACATGTGGCTAGGGTTGGGTACCGTTCACATTTTTACCGGTGCCCAACAGTACCTTTTTTCTGTACTTTCCCTTTGTAATAACAAAAGAATGCATTTCAGTTGTAAAAATAATTTCAAACCTATTTATGCTAGAGTAACTTTGCTCAGTCCGCACCTCTGTGTGAGTGTGTGTGTGTGTGTGTCAAAGCTGAGCCCTGCTCTCTGTCAACATGCAGATGGCGTTTCTTCTATTGGAGTGAAAATGTTCCACCTAAACAACTTCCTTCCTGAGACTATTTAGCAGAGCCAAAGTCGTTGCATCCGGAGCTTAGCGCCGCCCAAGACTATTGTGATTGGTTTAAAGAAATACAAACAAGTCAAAGTGTTTTTTCTCCTATCCTATCCTACTTTCACTTAAGTACGGTGCAGTAAAGTCAATCAGATGTCCGTGATCTGCGTAACGACAGTACAGTGGGACGTTTGCCTTCAACAGAGCGACAGTAATACTGTTGCTAACGTATATTCATAAATCCTGCATAACATGGTCCCGTACCTACAGGACCTCAGACTTACTTAGGGTGACCAGACGTCCCGAAAAAATTCGGGAAAGTCCCGAAATCCAAGCAGTTGTCCCGAATCCCGAATCCTGCCCTAATTTTCCCGAAAATTAGAGCAAAGACTCTCGAGTATTTATTTATTTTTTTTTTTTTTGACTCTCGAGTAGGCTAGTTTCTAGTCTGATTGAACATTAAAAACTGTTCATGGTGATTGAGTCGTCCTGCAGCCAGCTCCCATCGGCTGCAAGTTGCAACGCAAATTTTCATTCATTCATTTTTTTAATGGTACCGGGACCCGATCAAGATCAACAAGTAGCTAAAAAGCAAAAACGTCTTTGCAGGTACGGGAGGACTGGGTAGGAAATACCACTGGATTACTGCAGTTTTCAGCGATGCAAATTTATGTTATTCCGTTTTGCAATGTAGACTATGTAGGAAGGAGTTTGGCGTTTCACACGGGAGGGGGGGTCCGACTTCAGGCTCCATGCTAGCAGCAAACTACATATAGCCACGCTTTCCAAAAAACAATTCTTCATCTTGTTTAACACACAACTTTAATGAAACCTAGATTTTTAAAATGGTTTATGTTTTTGTTTTTTTTGACTCAAGTAGTTATAGTCTGATAGAACATTAAGAAGACCAATACCAAGAAAAAAAATTAAATCTATTCACAAATAGGTTGCAGTAAAGGGGGAAAAAGTAGCTTCCACTTAAGGAGCCCTATGTCTTGTCTTTGCTAGTTTAAGACCGATGCACTTGTCAATTTCCTGTCCAGCGCCCGCGACTAGGATTAGTGTGTTTGACAGGGTAGTGGGGGTGGGGGGGGGTGGCTTTCAATCGTGATGTCAGCCAGCCATCACGATGGACGATGATATCGTCAATAAACTCGGCCTCTGTAAAATCAAAAGAAACACGTGAGAAAAAGCATGGCAGATAATAGCTGACCGACTGAATGATATATATAAAAATATACATTTATGAACTACTGCTCTTAACTGAAACCATTCAATGAGTCACTTGTCATTTGTAAAACGGACAGTTGTACACTTTGCATTAAAAGCGAGCAGTAGAAGTTAATATGACTTAGATCATTTATATTTTAGCCCATGAGAGAGAGGGAGAAACAGTGAAAGAGATATTCATGCATCATATTCTAGTGTTATAGAAAATTGATCTTCATGGTAAATTTCCTGAGTAACATTATCTTCTGCTCACTTTTAAGGCAAAGAGTAAAATTGTTCATTTGTGCAAATGATTGGTAGCCTAATCCTTGAATGGTATGATGGTTTCATTTCAGAGCAGTGGTCAGTAAATGTAGATTTTTAGGCTGCTTACACATTCAGTCGGTCCGTGATCGTCTGCCACGCTTTCTCTCGCTGTTTTCATTACAGCGGCCGTGTTTCTTTTTTTTTTTTACAAATAATGTGTTTCACGTTATCATACTTCCACAAGAAGCTGCTGCTCACTCTGTATAAAGTATGTATAATGTGTATTCTCCATTTTAGCATCAGTAACTCTGTTATCGACCTTGCGGTCTGTTTGAGGAAAGCCATGAATGCACATCTATCTGAATTACTTCATCCTGACTCGAACTACCGTAATTTCCGGACTATAAGCCGCAACGTTTTTTCCCACGCTATGAACCTTGCGGCTTAAACAATGACGCGGCTAATATATGGATTTTTCCCGTTTCAAATTTTTTTTCTCACATTCTCTGACGTGCTCAGTTTTTTGGCAGCATGAAGCTTTCATTAGACCAATGAAATTGCCGTTAAGATCAAACAACTTTTTTGTTTACCTTTTAGATTACCGCGCTCAAACTTCCCATCATTCTGATTACGGTAGTCATTTTGTCACCCTCATCATGGCAAAGACACAGAGAAATGCATATCATGCAGCTTTCAAGTTGAAGGCGATTGATCTGGCTGTTGGAAAAGGATATAGAGCTGCTGCACGGGAGCTTGGTCTTAATGAGTCGATGATAAGACGTTGGAAACAGCAGCGTGAGGAATTGACTCGGTGCAAAAAGACAACTAAAGCTTTCAGAGGGAAGAAAAGCAGATGCCCCGAACTAGAAAATGAGCTCGAAAACTGGGTCAACACACAGAGAGCAGACGGCCGAGGTGTTTCAACTGTGCAGATCCGACTGAAAGCCAAAACAATCGCCACCGCAACGAAGTTTGAGGATTTTAGAGGTGGACCATTGTGGTGTCTCAGATTCATGAGACGTAAAGGCCATCAGGGTACGGACGACTCTGTGTCAGCAGCTCCCTCCCGACTACAAGGAAAAAGTTTCAAAACTTCCGCAAATTCACTTATGCAAAGACAGCAAAGCATTCCATTGACCCGCACGACATCATAAATATGGATGAGGTTCCTCTGACATTTGACCTGCCTCTCACTCGGACTGTCAACAGGAAAGGTGAATCATCCGTCACGCTGAAAACAACCGGGCATGAAAAAACCCACTTCACCTGTGTTCTGAGCTGCACGGCATCGGGAGAAAAGCTTCCACCGATGGTGATTTTTAAACGCACGACGATGCCAAAAGAAAAATTCCGGAGAGGAATTGTTGTGAAAGTCAACAAGAAAGGATGGATGACGGAAAGCCTAATGCATGAATGGCATACGGAGTGTTACGGCAAGCGACCGGGAGGATTCTTTCACAGGAACAAAGCATTGCTTGTTTTGGACAGCATGAGGGCCCACATAACAGATTCAGTGAAAGAAGCCATCAAGAGGACAAACTCAATTCCAGCTGTGATTCCTGGGGGCATAACAAAGTATTTGCAGCAACTCGACATCAGTGTAAATCGTGCATTTAAGGTGGCGCTCCGTGTTCAGTGGGAGGCTTGGATGACAAGTGGGGAGAAATCCTTCACTAAAACAGGCCGCATGTGAAGAGCAACTTATGGTCAAGTCTGCCAGTGGGTCCTGACAGCGTAGTCAAAAAATCCACTATCCTCAACGGGTTTCGAAAGGCTGGACTGCTGGGCGTTGAAGAGGGCTCAGCGGGGGATTTGCCTCAGGATGAAAGTGACGAGAGCGACAATGAGAACGATCCAATATCTGATGAAGCAATTCTGAGGCTATCCAGCTCCGACACCGAAGGAGAGGACTTCAGTGGTTTCAGTGCACAGGAGGAGGAAGATAGTGACCAATGACTTTCTTGGTAGGCTACTGTTTACTGCTAATTTTAAATTTTTTGTGACAAGCCGTGTTTCGTTAAAGCCTGTGTAAAGTTCATTTGTTTCAATGTACCGGCAGGCACCTGCAGCTTATAGACGTGTGCGGCTTATTTATGTTAAAAATAATATTATTATTTTTTAAATTCAGTGGGTGCGGCTTATATTCAGGTGCGCTCAATAGTCCGGAAAGTAGTCTCTCCTCCTCAGTCTGACTCCACCTAGTCTCTCCTCCTCAGTCTGACTCCACCTAGTCTCTCCTCCTCAGTCTGACTCCACCTAGTCTCTCCTCCTCAGTCTGACTCCACCTAGTCTCTCCTCCTCAGCCTGACTTGGTCTTCGTGAAACTCACCAAGCCAGGCTGCACAGATTAGACTAGATCAAGCCTCTCTTCATCAGTTATCCTGGATTTATAAATTCTACTTTTGTGCGATACCCCCCTGAACACTGACCTGAACATGGCTGGTATCAGAGTCCCAGTCTGCTGCTGGTCTTCTGGGGACCTTGTTGCTCCGCTGCTCCTGGTTCTGGTTGTCCTCCTCCATTCCTCTCTTGTCCTGAAATCCAGCAGATGTCCACTGGGGCTGCTGGACTCACTCTGGATTCTGTTCAGTACAAATCAAAGCACGCAGAGATATTCAGGAGCTGCTGTCTCCTCTCCTTTTCCTCACATCCACACACAACTAAAACAACAGCCGGCAAACTCAAACCAGAGCATTTACTAGCCTGCAGTTTCAACCTTTCACACAGTTTACATACTTAAATATCTGGTTTAAGGGATGATAACTTTCAGAAAATGTCTACATGCATAGCAATATGTAGAATCCATCATGACAGAATACTGGAGCCATGGATGAAGACTAGACCAGTTTGTCCCCCATCAATGTGGTTGGGAATATATTCAAGTTGGGCTGTACTGCTACATCATTCTTGGACTTGCTGATATCTGTAGAAAGATGGACAATAAACTTGAGCACAACTATCAACATGTATTTACTTATACATCCGTACTGTATATCTGCATGCTATTTACTAACAACTGTAGGCCAGGTATTTACTTTAAAAAAAGAGAAAGAAACCAGAGCTATATTGACACAAATAAGGGAGTTAACAGTTCAGAAAGCAGCATGATTTAAGGACACCCAGCAGGCCTACCATTACATTGTAATTACACTGCTTTGCAAATAGTAAGAACCTTCTTCATCACAGACCTGATGGTGCAGTACTTGATCCACATGGATCCACTTGCTGTCCCTCTGGCTGTTCCTCTCTCTGTCCCTGTAGGTTTTCTTCCTCCTCACCCTCTTCTTCATCCTCCTCACCCTCTTCTTCCTCCTCCTCCCTCTCTGAATCTCCCTCTCTGTGTCAGAGCCCTCCCTTTCATCACATGCCCTCTCTCCAACCTCCCTAGACTCCTCTGGCTCTCCCTCTTCCTGCTCCTCAACTCCTTCATTTGTTTCTCTCCCTTTTTGGTTTCCTGGGGCTAAAAAGGACGCTATGTCCCTTCCTCGTTTCATGACAACTATTAGAAGAAGAAAAAAACGGAGGGGCATGCATTACATCTCGTTTCCTAACCATCCCTCCCTACTTAACACGGGCAGATAGCCTGTTGATTACTTTACTCAAATGGATTTATTATCGCGATGCAACAGCCGAGATGGATGAAGTCCCGTGGTTAACATCCCAGCATTGTGTAGTCCTAGCAACGAGACTGACATTTGGATATTCGCTTCTGCTTCGATGAGTTTGTTTAGATATGATTAAGTTTCTAAACATATCGAGAGCAGACATTTCCAAACTTGATTTCATTCTCAGTGTGAGGAACAAAAGGAACCCGGTTATGTACAACAACAACAACAACAACAACAACAACAACAACAACAACAAGTCCCTTCCGAGATGAAATGGTTGATCTTACCAACAGGAGAACTCGGAGCTCCTCTGCTCTCTCCAAGAGGAGTTGCTGTCTCATTCACCGAGCACCACCACACGCTGCAGCCTAGTGGTTGGGTGCGCCGCTCTAATTTACCCGTGTAGAACGTTGCGTCGCACATTAGTTCCGCTTTTGGCGCTCGCGTGTAAAACCATAATAAATTCATAATTTATTTTATTTGGTCATCATGGGTCGGCGAGGGAGCCACAGGGAGACCAGGGACATGTCTAGGGAGGCCCGGGCCTCCCCCGACATGCCTCCGTGTAGAACCGCCACTGTTAAGGGACTGGGACATCCTACCAGAAACGTACATTATCTGTCCTGGAGTTGTTACAGTGAATAAAACTTGTATAATCCAAAACTGACAAAAAAAAATATTAAATGGGTGATTTCTGTGAGTTGCGCTTTAAAGGAATATCGTCACCTTCCTAAAATAATTGCCTAAGTCATTTTTTCAGGTTTTTCAGAAAACACAAAAAATAAAACTGTCTAAGTCACATGCTTGACATTGGCAGTTATACAAGGTGTAGAATCACATGACCTGTTCAATTGAGGATGTAGGCGATTTTACCAGAGGTGGCCAGCACCATGAGGAGCTGATTTAGGCAACAAAATCATTTTTGTTAAAAAAAATTTAGGAAGGTGACGATATGTAATATTGGGTCCTTGGATGTTTTATTCTTAATTAAAAACACTTTTGAAAATTACAAATCCTGAAAAATGGTCTGTCCTCAGCCAAATTTTAACTACCTTGTCCATAATTTTGTTATTCTGAAAACTGTTATTTAGAAAAAAAATCAGTTATTCGTTGAAGTTGTAATCATTCACATTAATTGATAAATAATAAATCGTATTCTACAACTGTCCCCATGTTTTCGGTCAGCCCTGTCACGTTACATAGAAAACAACATAAACAGACTAAAAATTATACTAAAACTATACATGCTAAAAGTCCTGATTATTTACATGGAGTCTGGTGGAGATATGCTGGCTCTATACACGCTAAAAGTCCTGATTATTTACATGGAGTCTGGTGGAGATATGCTGGCTCTATACACGCTAAAAGTCCTGATTATTTACATGGAGTCTGGTGGAGATATGCTGGCTCTATACACGCTAAAAGTCCTGATTATTTACATGGAGTCTGGTGGAGATATGCTGGCTCTATACACTCTAAAAGTCCTGATTATTTACATAGAGTCTGGTGGAGATATGCTGGCTCTATACATGCTAAAAGTCCTGATTATTTACATGGAGTCTGGTGGAGTTTGGTGATGGTGATTTCGGGGCTGTTTCATGTTAAACTAAAAGGATCTTACTCTTTAACTAAAAGCTCTATCTCTGTAGGGATCCTTTCCATAATGTTGTCAGACACTTAGAATAATAATCTGAGTCTGTCAGCGGCAACAACAGAACTTTTAGTGGATGGAAACTTTACCTTTTAATTAGGAGTTTAAACACAGACACAACAGGAAGAATAAATCCATCAAATCAAGTCACAAATAATCAGCATGTGGCCTTGTTTTATTTCATTCATTTTTTCATTTAGTTGTTCCACATTCTTAGACATTTAAAACAATTCAATCATTGAGGTTATTCTACAAGTCAGATGAATAAATCAGCTGTTTACTATCTGACCTGGTCTGTTTCCTGCTGCTCCATCATTCTTTAGTGTCCTCTGGAAACAGTTTGCTTTCTATTTTCTGACTTTGTATGACATCATCAGTGTCTTTGCTTTCAGTCTGAACACACCTCAACAGATTTAAAACCACATTCAGTCACAGAAAATACAAACAGGGAAGATAAAATGTCAGAAGAAGATTATTAAATGAAAAGTTCACACTCTCTCTCTCTCTCTCTCTAACAACAGAATGAACAGATGATAACAGGGTGTTGTGAACATGTTACATTTCACATTAAATTCTATGAGGACAACTCTGAAGAAAGTCGTTTTTACCCATTTATTCGTGTCATAAATTGTAACACTGTCTCCCTCCCAAAATATGTATCTGTGTGTTAAATATCATTTTTGGATAATGCTCTTATCAATACATTACGGTAATAGTGTTGGTTGTTATATTTGAGGTATTACGGTTTCTCATACTGCATGTATGCCATGTATGCCAGTTCACTTGTGTGTAATGATGGAGACAGATGAACAGAGCCGTGCACATGTATGGAATAAATAACGATATAAAACAGACGCTCTGCTTATACTTTCACGTCAAGTTCATTTTCTACTTTTTAATCCTCAATTCAAACTACAAGGTTTGGGAAAAGACTTGGGGGACCATATTTGGCAGGGGGTTTAGGGCTCCTCCCCTTAAGAAAATGTGAAGATTAAAAAAAGAAAAGCAATTTGACAGCATTTTTGGAGTATTATTATGACCATATCTGAGTCTAAAACAGTTAGTTGTGATGCTCAGATTGATTTTACATTCACTTGGCTTCGGTACTGTCCAAAACTGCTGGAGTCTGTGATGAAGACTGAAGCTAAAAGTTCAGATATAATATTCACAAAGTCAACATGAATTAAAGTGGTTGGACTCCCAGTGTGTGTGTTGGTTGGCTGTCCCAGCTGATTTCTGCTGATTGGAAACATCTCCAACTTTGCATCCGACAACTGAAGAAGGAAAGTGAACCGACAGCAGCACCTGTCTGTCAGTCAGTCACCTGGAGCGGGAGGGGGGGGACACGCGCTTCTGCTGTTCTGCCAAAAAGTGATCACAGCCCCTACCTTTACACTGAAAGGTTGTTTCTGCCTCAAAAATACTGGATTTCAATTCTATCTGACAGATTATAGCCCACAAGAACTTAACCAGTTTAAATACATTCTTTAAGAAGCAATACATCCATAAAATGCACGTTTCCACTTGCCAAAAAGTGATCGTAGCTCCGAGCTTGTGTTTGAACGGTTGTTTCTGAAGAGAAGATGAGAGCGAGCAAACAAGACACATGTTCATGTCTTAATCATCAAAATAATCTGCCTCAGGTTGAGCAGAATAAAAGTGAAATAAAAAGTGACAAAACTAAACTAAAGATTAAAGTCAAAGTAGCAATAGGCTACCACAGTGTAGAAATACTCTGTTACAAGTAAAGATCCTGCAGTAGAAAGTCTACTGGAGTCAAAGTAGGATACATACTTACTCAGAACTAACTTGAAGTATTCAAAGTAAAAGTACTCACTGTGTACATTTCAGAGTGTGAAATTATGGAGCCTTCAAGGTTCTGAAAGATGATATATTTTCTATCTTAGGCACAAGTCTTATTCTGGTGTGCAACAAGATTAAAATGATAGATGTTTAAAGCCTTCAGTCTGAAAAGGTTTAATGAACAGGCTCTTTTAGCGCGTTCATGAACAACACTGATGAGCAAGTTGAGCAAAAGTCTGAAAGAGACCAACAGGTTCTCTTCCAAGTGAACTAGAGTTCGGTTCCCTTCAGGTGAGAACTAGACTGGGTAAACCCAGCCCCATCTGACGGTGATTTGATTTCACCCTGTTCAATCTGAGAGATTGAGCTTGGTCTGGTGATAGCCAGACTAGGGACATTTCTCAATACCAAGAATGCAAAGAACGGACTTGTGTTCTTGGGGAGAACGTTCTTGCTGGTTGTTCTTGGAAGAATTAACTCACAAGTTCACAAGCACAGAAAACTCTGTTAACAGTTTGAGACGATTCGTTCTTCCTGTTATTGCTCAACACTCCCAGCACAGAGGCTATCTGCAAGGCTCCAAAATACCAGCTAGATATAAAAAACACAACTATATAAACACTTTGTATTAAAACAATCTCCGGACAAGAAAACCTCATAATGCTACAACTATTGCAATAATATTGAAAAATAAAACTAATTGAGCTTTAATTGTATTGTTTATGGTTTAGCTCAAACACCCCTTACTTATTCAAAAGAGTGGAACGCGATCCCTATTATTAATGTATAAGTTTAAGTCAGTTTAAATTAAAAAAATAAATAGGCATATGCACTGGTGTGTCCTATGTGTTCCTATTAGTGTTATGTGGAAGTATCGTTTCTATATTATTGTAGTGCACTGTATATGCCCAGGGAGATGGAAATTAGAAGGTTGGTGTCTCCCCTTTAGTCTACATAACATGTCATAGCATGTTACCACTTTATGTATAACTGTTCATTTATCATAAAGACTGCAACTCAATTTCTAATAAATCAGAAAACAAATACACCAAAAATATGAACTAAATACAAAATATAATGTAGGCTATAGCCTATGGTATAATTTAAACAAGTTTCCCGAAAAGAAACGGGTATATCTCATAGACTAATAATATACAGTCTATGGTAGGTTATATGGACCTGGGTCTGCAATAAAGCTTTATATATATATATATATATATATATATATATATATATATATATATATATATATATATATATATATATATATATATTTATATCTCCTGTGTGTGTGTGTGTGTGCGCGCTTGTTGAGTTTAACTCCAAAAAGACAGTTAACACAGGTTCCCATTAATCTTATGATGGACATGTGTTGTGATATTTAAACAAACGATCCATCAATGGCGAAATAAAAGCCTCTTATTTACGGCGGGGTCTCCGTGTGCGACTGTCCGAGCGCCGAGCTAGTGGCCCCGGCAGGCGCAAGCTGGCGGCCACGTCAATTTATGGAGCTCCTAAAACTTGTCAAATTGTCAATTCGGCAAAGATTTTCGCAAGACTGCCTATATTCGAAATCTAAACCTTTCATTTCTCGCCTAAAATGTTCTCAGAAGTGAATTTAGTGATGAATAAGATGGCGAAAATTGTTAAAATTGCCCCGTTTTTGGGCTGTCTATGTAGCCTACTGGAAATCCAACCATCATTGAATGCCGAAATGAATGCTGGGATACAGGTGCTGCAAAGTTCATACAAGTTACCAACCGATGTATCCTCGGTAAATGGGCGTGTCAAGAATACATCCGGGAATTTTAACTGTTCTTGGACAAAATGGGAACTTGTGTATTGGGACAGTACTTTGGCAACACGAGATGACGTTTCACAGGGACACAAGAACACAAGTCAATAGAAGAACACATATTGGGAAACGCCCTTGGTGAGAACGGGATCTGACCCAAACACAGGAAGTGGACCAAAAACAGAGCATTTACTAGCCTGCAGTTTCAACCTTTCACACAGTTTACAGACTTAAATGTCTGTTTTTTATGCATGATAACCTTCAGATCCATATTTTTTTATTTTTTTTATTTTACCCTTATTTATTCAGGGGAGGTTCACTGAGAGGCAGCCTCTCTTTTGCAGGAACGCCCTGATCACATTCACACAGTTACACATTCATACCTGAAAGCTGCCCAATACAACCACAGTCTGATCTGCTGGCCTCTGAGCAGCTCCACTGGAGCGGTTGGGGTTAAGGGCCTTGCTCAAGGGCACCTCAGTGGTGGTAATGAGGGAGAGACAACCTCTTTCACTTTCCCCACCCAGATTTTATCCTGTCGATCTGGGGATTGAACCGACGACCTCCCGGTCACAAGCTCGCTTCTCTAACCTCCAGGCCACCACATTGCATTGCATTGCATATGCAATGCCTGTGCAGTTTAGTTCCCCCAACAAATATGAATGCCTGAAACTGTTTTTTTCAATTTACAGCGTTAAAATGCATTTATTTATTCTAGCGAGTCAGCTTCCAGTAAGATTCCAGTTCCCTCCAAACAGTGGCCTAGGTTTTAACAGACACTCTGCTCCAACTCCTCTTTAACACAACTAAAGACATTTAATGATAGAGCCAACACTGTCAGCTGCTCCCATTGTTCACCTTCCTCTAAAATATTAGAACCACTAAAGCAGAACCAGAAAAGCCAACACGGTAGAAATGTAGTGGAGCTTCATTATTTCGGAGAGTTTCCCTCTGATATTCTGTCCAACCAACAAGCGACTGCTTCCACCACGTGACGTGTTTCCACCGTTTGCTGCGTTTGATAACGTGCAGTGTGACGCAAACCGAACCAAATGAAAAATGCAACAATGTTACAACTTCAGCCCCGAATCTCACCGAGCCCACCGAACTACAGAGGAGACACTAACGGAGCAGACTGTTGCTCAGCAATAAGCGCAGATCGATAGAGTTCAGTGGAGCTGATATTTCATACAATGTTAGTATTATTCATATTTTAAAGACATTCATATTAATTAGAACAGTTTCCACTTTTGCTAATTTTTTGCACAACTTCACCTTCTTCACATTGAAGCCTGGAATTCAGTGTAGTGACAGCTCTTCAGAAAACCTTTAAATATTCCACTTTAGTATCATACATGTTTGGTGTTATATAACATGTTAAAGAAATGTAAACTAATTAATACTATTCCAACTTTTCCAACTATTCTTACTGCTTCCCCTTCTTTCACATTAAAGCCAGCAATCTAGTTCAACTTTAGCAATTTAGCTTTTCAGCAATCACAAGCATTTCCTGCAGGAAATGCTTTTTCTAGTTACTTTTCAGATTAGTTGTTACCCTTCCTTCATGTTTGTGATAAACTGAAGTATGATGGCATAAGAGTCATAAAAAAGTGTAAAAGAAGAAGAACCTAAATGTCAAAGTTCAATTCAGTTTATTTAAGAAGAGGACATATCAAAATAATTAAACAAATGATTATACATGGGTTAAACATCCCAGAATTAGCCAAAAGCTCGCAAACCTCCCCCCGAATACAACCAGCTGTTCTCATGTGTCTAATCCACTGATGAAGCCTCTGGGATACTATATATACACACATGTATTTATAATACAGGACACTTGATCAAATTAAAAATGCAGGTTTTCTTACCAAACTTTTTCAAAATATTTTGAAGCTAGTGGCAGTCTGCTGATTTAAGCCTTGATACAATTTAAACAGGTGAGTTATATAAACAGTTGTTATGAAGTGTGAAATTAGCTTAATAGACCAAAACCGTTTTTTTTGTACCAAGCTGTAAACATTTATATATTTCTGATGTAAAGTCTGGCTTTTTTCACATGGGGGTCTATGGGGAACTGTTCAGTGACACACATAACAAACATCGTTTTCAGCATCTTACTGAGATATTAATAATCACTCAAATAAAACATACATAACCTGACACAAGCTAAACTTAACTAAATCCAGTATCAGGACAGTCACTTAACTTACTGTTAGCTTAAAAGAAGGATTAATGTTACATTTTGTGACATTAAATTCAACACTTTAGTAATAGTATAATATTGTAAAACACATTTTTCATCCGTGAAATGTTATTCCATGTTGCTTAGCTTAGCATTTCTTTCACATCAACATCCAAAAGCAGTACAACTATCTTTTTCTGAGTCTTTAAGATCAGTTGTCTGTCCCAAGATGGCGGCGGCACAGACACAGTTTAAACACATTAACTGTTCAAGTCATTTTTTAAGCAGCAGCAGCAGCCATGTTCTGATTAAAGCTGGTCAGTTATGAAGGTTTGCTTCTTTTCTTCGTCTAAAGTGACACTAAACTGAAAATGTCCATGTATGTACCAGGTAATTAATTAAGAACAACAAATACTTCTTCGTTGCAGCATTAGTTAAAAAGCGCTAGCAGTTGAACCCTGAACTCAGAATATTTTATTACAGGAAAACAAACTAATTTTGAGTGTAATAAATCCCTTCAAAGGGAGGGAGTGTAATGTGTAGTCTTAGCCAGGATAACATCCATGCTGTTCAGAAGATAAAGTTACTGCTGGTCAGCCTTCAATGTGGAGAGAAGCAGTGCTCAAAGTGGGCCGGTACTCACCGGTACGCAGTATCGACACTTCTACATTTTACTCTTAAGCGTACCTGCACTTTTTCTTTCTTGCTTATGTTATCAATAGTTAGCTCGTTCTGGTTTCCTTACTGCATCGGGAGGTAACGTTAGCGTAGCTGGGAGCTTCATGGAGAAAGCTCAAGTTTATATTCGCTCCCCTACAGCTGTCAGAGTTAGCTTCCACGTCATATTATCTTCTTACAGCTGTATTCTCAGTAACGTGACAATCTGCTGGAAACAGGTTGCTTAAAAATCACTAAATAGTATTGACAGCACCCAGGGGCATCAGACTGGGGGTAAAACCGATACTGATTACCAGGGCCCAGGGGAGAGAGGGCCTTTGAAAAGTCTGGAATATATTTTATTTCACCTGGATATTTTCATTTCCTAATTAAATTTCATAATGCAAGTCAGATGAAATGTAAAGTTAGTGTATTGGCTGAATAACTTGGATGATTGACTGACTAAATTTTGTATATAAAAAAAATGCTAATGCTTGCTAATGCGCCAAATGGTTTAGTCCATCTGCACGTATTTTGTTTATGTTAGCTAGTTCAGTTGAGCGTCCGGTGGAGCGCAAATTTCTGCTGTAGAAATGTCTTTCTCAAAGAAAGCCAAATCAGGCTACCAAAAAGAAAGAAAAGACAGGAGAAGGAGAGAAAACAAAATGAGGGGAAACAATTGGTAACTGACTTCTTTTCAAAGAAAGGTGAGCACAAACAAGAAAACCAAATCCATGGTGCTAAACTGCTTGAATATCTCCGCGACAGTTAGTGCTACAAACAAACTGAGACAACCCTTATAAAGAGCAGAACATACACTTTCAAATGATAATTTGGTTATACTTGTAATCTGAGGTAAAGGCTAAATAAATAAACTACACTAGCAATGCTGTTTGCATATAACAAACCATTGTAATAGCCTAATTTAAAACATGTTTAATTTTAAATTAATAGGCTATAATGTCCATAATTAGCAATAATAGGCTTATCAGTTGAGGAACATGGGGGCCCATCAGGACTGCCTATGCATAGGGCCCAGGGTCTTGTGCTACGCCCCTGACAGCACCGTTTGGCTTGGTTATTAATGCAGTTAGCATCGTTTGTTACTTACCTAGTTTATGACAAATGGTTTTGGATGTGCTTTCTAACATGATGTCCTTGTGCTAACCGAGCACCTTTAGCCTTTACAACAGAGCCGCTTCACTTGTTAGACCATGTTTCATTCCAGAGTTCTCTGTTGATTTGTGTTGGTCGCTGTGTGGTCGTGGTGGAAAATGAATGTAAACAAAGTTGCGTGCCGTTAGAAGACCCTCTAGTGGACAGAACGTGTATCAACAACCACATGATTGTAGTGGCATTGACAATGCATAAGCCGGAGTAGTGTAGAACATATTATTTAACAGGCTTAAATAGCTTCTCCACGGACACTAGTTCACATTTTTGGTGGCCCAAATGTTAATATTTTTCACCCCCTTCCCCTTCTTGCCTCTGGCTCTTTACACTGGATATGCAAAAGAGCTGTTCACTGACCAGAGGATAAATGTGACGGTACAAAGCTTACAGCAGGGCTATTCAACTACACTGTTCTGGGGGACACATTTTCAGAAGCCTAATACACAGAGAGGAGAAACAATAAAGAATACAGACTTCACCGGCATGATGACGTCATGCTGGAGGGAGGAGCCGGTTTGTCTCCGGCAGCAGCGAAAACACAGTGAGCCGTACAACCTTAATTACATTGATTTAAAGAAGGTTCGAGGCAAAGAATTTCGCCTTGAGGATTTTTTGTCATCGAATTATTCAAGTTATTCAAGGAATCATTTCAGCCCTATTTGGCAATGAATATGTGTCAGCACAATAGATTACAATTTATTTAATGCAACTTCCTCACTAAATGCATCCCCACACTGCCAACTAATCAATTACTTCTGGTTCTATTTCTGAAAGCCTGTGCCTCAAAAAGGCACCAAAAGAGTTGATGAGGCAGTGTGAGTGAGCTGGTGTCTTTTAAGGTGACTAATCTGAGAAAACATTTTCCCACATTGTTCACACCAGTAAGGCTTCTCTCCAGTGTGAATGCGCTGGTGTTTTTTAAGGCCACCATTATCGGTAAAAGTTTTACCACATTGTTCACACCAGTATGGCTTCTCTCCAGTGTGAATGTGTTGATGTCTTTTAAGGGCAGCACTCACAGAAAAAGTTACCCCACATTGTTTACACCAGTATGGCTTCTGTCTAGTGTGAATGCGCTGGTGAGATTTGAGGTTACCGCTGTGAGAAAATGTTTTACCACACAGATCACAGCTGTACGGCTTCTCTCTAGTGTGAACGCGCTGGTGACATTTAAGGCTACCACTCTGAGAAAAGGTTTTACCACATAGATCACAGCTGTAAGGCTTCTCTCCAGTGTGAATGCGTTGATGTATTTTTAGGTCACTCTGTCGCTTGAAAGCTGCCCCACATTGATGACAGCTGTGTAGATTGTCTCCAGTGTGAACTCTCTGATGAATCTTTAAATATCCAGATGTTGTGAAGGATTTGTCACAATGATGACGTTTGGGTCCCTCTCCTCCTCTCCGTTTCTTAAAGCAACAGACAAACAAAGACAGTGAGAGTTAGTGAACAACCTTCTTTAAACCCTATATTTTCTCACTCACAATTTTCCCTCTTCATACAATAATTTATGACAAAATGAAGGAAAATATGTGCCGGTTGCAGACATGTTATTATGGAAGCAAATGTACCTTTCATAACTTTAATAAGTTCAGAAATATTCTACATTTTTCAGGCAAGTTTCCCCATTCAAACGATTGGCAATTTAAAAACTAAAACATTTGCAAACTCTATTCAGGTTTTTTTTCAGTTAGAAATTCCATGGGAACTTTAAAATAACACAAACCTTTCATACATTCTGGGTATTTTTCATCCTTTAAATCCCATTCAAAACCTTTTGAAATACATACATTAATTTGATGTCAAAATAAAGGTAAAGTTCTTCTGGTTGCAGACATGTTACTATGGAAGCCATCGGGCTCTTCTCAGTGTTTCCCACAGGTTGAGAGTTTACTGGCGGTGGTGTGTGGCGCAGGATGTGATGGCGCGGTCCGTGATGGCTAGGTTTAGTAATAATGGTGATAGCTAGGTTTAGTAATAATGGGTTCAGTTCTAAACTAGTCAAACAAAGGTGAAAACAATGACTACACAACATTATCAGATCATTTAGAAAGACAAAAACTATTTACATATTAAACAAATTAGACTAAAAGATGACAGATACAGATGAAAATATTGCAACACTGCGGCATCTGACACAATTTCAGGGTAGTTATTAGGGCTGCATATGAGGAAAATATGTGATATGCTGTAACGTTGTTGAATATCACGATAATAATATAACTTGTGATAAATTAACAGATATTAATTTACCGTCAGTTCTGCTGCTTTCAGTATTTTGCTAAAAAACAATAAATTGCTCGTTAAATTTTAAACAAATGACGAAAAAGTGTAGTCATGTCTTTTTTATGCCAAATGTTAACGGTTCAGCAGAGAAAATACCCATAATACTATGTATGCTCTATACAGAAAATGACATGTTATTAATCTCAACACTGTTTCCTTCTAACTCCTGTTAAATCACATAAGACTAGAAATATCTAAAGTAAAACATTCTTGTTCATTTTCTTTGTTAGATCTTTGTTCATTTTTTGAAGTGTATTAATCTCAGGCATGAAAACGGGTCAGGGGTGAAAAAGGTGAGAAGGATATCTCTGATGGGGTCCAGGGGCATACTCCCCCGGAAGAAAATTTGAAATATTATGTAGCGGTATGATTTGAACTCCTAACTACCTAGTGCTCTGTTGACCAATCACTGCCTCAGGGCCCCGTATAAAAACTGCTAGTTTCCCCCTTCCGCCCTCTCTTGCCCGTTGGTGACAGAAGCGCGTCATACTTCCGCGTCGCTCACTCCGTGTAGTTGCTCTGCTGTGCTACAGCCATTCACTGAATGCTTTTAGATCTTCGGCTGGCGGGCTATCATTCACCTTACTGGTTGAACGCCGTGAATGAGGAGCGAGTAACACTGATAGCTGCTATGTTTGCATGCTTGGAGCTTCCTCCCTCTTGGCTTACCAAAACTCTGCTTGAGCGGTATGTGGGCTAAATGGGGTCGGATTTATTCTTTAAATTTATTTGGTGTTAATTATTATTTTCTGTAAATGCTAGAAACTGGGCTGAAGCCACCGGAGATCCTTGTAGCTGCTTAGCACTTCCACTACTGGCTGCTGTTTTGCCGACACTGCTGTTTGCTTCAGAGGGCTTTTGCCGCGACTGCTGCTGTTATTTAAAAATTGAATATCGTAGCGATTGCTGTACGCCTGTCTTGCCTTCACGGCTACTGGGCCAATATGAGTCACCTGTTTTATTCAGCCATTGTTTTATAGTTGAGGGGTTTGACTCACTACTTTAATTTGGTGGATATAGTTGTTTCTTTCTTTATTTTCTTGCTATTTTGTTTTCAATTTAAATTAAAAGTTGAACTTTTATTTTGTTTAGATTTTTTTTAGTTAGTTTAGTCTTTTTTTTATTTAAACATTGACTTTTCTTGGTTATGTTATTGTGTTAATTATAATTGTTTTGTTTCGTTTCTTGCTTTGTATGGCTTCCTGGAACCACTAGTGGGTCTGGCCATTATTTTGTATTTATATTGTGATGTAATTCAGATAGATGAGCATTCACGGCTTTCCTCAACAGACCGCAAGGACGATCACAGATTTACTGATGCTAAAATGGAGAATACGCATTGTTCATACTTTATACAGAGTGAGCAGCAGCTTCTTGTGTAAGTATGATAATGTGAAACACATTATTTGTAAAGAAGAAACACAGCCGCTGTAATGAAACAGCGAGAGAAAGCGAGGCAGACAATCACGGACCGACTGAATGTGTAAGCAGCCTAAAAATATACATTTACTGACCACTGCTCTGAAATTAAACTGTCATCATACCATTCAAGGATTAGGCTACTAATCATTTTTACAAATTAACACTTATAGCTAGAGCTGCACAATATATCGTAAACGTTGCATTAACTTGAAATGGATAAACGTTGTGGTGCATTCAAAGTTATTGTAAAATACCCTTTTCTGATCTGTTTTTGTCATTTAACAGCAACTTACTGGTGAAATAAGTTATTATTGTTATGTTATTATTAGGGCTGTCAGCATTAACGCGTCAATCGTGATGCGATTAAGGGCCGAGCACAAAGCGTTCATTTTTTTAAATTGCATGCCGCCATTTATAAATTTATTTCACACTTCACTCGGCTTCGCGTCATGCCTAAAAGGCTACTATTTCGACCCTTGGCCACACTTCAAGCGAGCTAAGCATAGTACAGTTAACGTGACTCAAATTGATGCTAGTGGGCTCAGGCAAAGCACTATTTTGGAGAGTGCTACTCGCCGACCTGTTGATGAAACCAAATCCCCAAAAACTACTACAGCTCTTGCGAAATGGGTGGCAAATAACTGCAGACCTGTCAGCATCGTAGAAGACTCGGGTCTTAAAGACGTACTAGGGTTGGCATGTTCTGACCCGTCTTATACATTGCCGTCGAGCGGGAGAGCAGCCCCACGCACACACAGCCTGTACGACATGGAGAAAGCAGCCCAACTGGAACAGCTGCAAAGTGCAAATGCTGTCTCATTAACCGGTGATCACTGGATGTCAGTGAGTAATCAAAATGATTTAGAAGTTACTGCACACTATATTGACTCTGCTAAGGATAAGGATTTTTAGTTTTTTAGTTAGGTACTTGGAGGAATTGTGCAATAATGACAGAGTCACACATTGTTCTTTTGTTTACAGTAAATAAATAATAAACAAATACAAATCTTAAAGTCAAGTTCAAAAAGTAACTTTCTTTGCATTCATTTGATTCCCAATCAAGATACACCAGTAAGAATTGCTTTTCATTGTTATTATGTACTTAAAAACAGTTCTGAAATGCAAAATAATAGAATTTTAATCATGTGATAAAACATGCGATTAATTCTGCGATTCATCACGATTAAATATTTTTATTGGTTGACAGCCCTAGTTATTATTACATTTTTATATATATATAAAATATATATATAATCATTTAAATTCCTCCCTTTTCTGGCTGTATTAATATTGAGATTACATTTCTGGGACTCTTCAGTCTGGAGTAACCTCTTTCTTTGGCTCACCTCCTCCTTCTTCCTCTTGCTCCCTCGCTCCTCTGAGTCTCCCGAGGCCTCACTGACAACTTTCCTCTTGCACTCCTCCTTCTTGTGTTTCTGCATGTACTCGGTGATAAGGTCGACGTCCAGGTTGTCTTGAGGCTCCCATGTGTTATCCTCACTGGAAAGGTGAGTGCAGACAGAAGAAAATCTCCTCAGGCTTTGTTTTTAGGCAATACATTCTCACTCTAATTGCTAATTCGTATTATTCCCTTTTTTTATTGCCATTGTGTAAGGTTATTTGCTGGTCTGCAACTTAGTGCCAAAAGACTTTCAACTTTGAGGGCATGATACAAAGCCGAAATTTATGCTGTAGATTATCTGCAATTTTTAAATGAACAAGATACTATATTAATATATAGAGAACACCAAGAATTAATATTATAGACTCATACTTACTCCGAGAACCCCTTCCATTTCAGCAGAAACTCTACTCTTCTGTTCACCACTCTGCGGTCCAAAACCTTCTCCACCACATACTCCTCCTCTTCCTCCTCCTTCACTGCAGCTGCAGGAGGTGCTGTAGGCTGCTCCTCCTCCTCAGCCTTTATGCCCTTCTTTCCTGCTATGGTTGCCAGCTTGACGTCTGCTGAGGGCTCCTTTGGTAGACCCAAGGGGGAAACATGCAGAGATAATGATACAAGGGTTAGAAGAACTAATGGGAGGCGTGAGTGAATTATAGTTTACCATGTTTTACAATATTCAAATGTTCTGTTTGAATGGAGAAAATGCTGATGAGGTGACCAATCCATAGGACTTCAGAGTGTGAAGTATCTCCTGCATTAAAACTGTAATAACTACTAAAATGTAAGCTACAAAAGTCATTAACTGGAGCTACAAGCTACATGCACAGTAGCCTCAATCAACGATAGTTCATTTACCAGAATATCGCCAGATGTTCCTCGCCTTGCAAAACTCAGTTCGTTTCGGGAAACAACAAACTTTGAGCTAGCGAGCTACACACTGAAAATGGCTAATTTTATGATTACAAACCCCCCTAAATTATAATAAATTAGTATTACTGTGTAGAGGAATGAAGTGGATGAATGGCTGTAGGTGTAGTGAAACTACACAAATGTTTTCTTGCAATATTTTGTGCCCATATATTTTTGTTAGTCTAACCAATAGGAGGCGGAGTGAGCTAATAAAAAGGCCTAAGTACTTCTGTGTTAAAGATGAGTCAGACCAGGTTAACACATAGCCTACTTCTGATTACTGAAGGAAAATGAAGTAGTCCAAGTAATGATTTACTCATAAAACAACTTTAAATAAGCCTAAAGCAACTACTGAAAAAGCACAAGATTGAAGCCTGGCAGAGACACAAATAACATGGGTCAGATATTTTCAGATAGGCTTTTAAAAAGGTTGAAACTGCATTATGTCAGTTGCCATTATATTGGCCTAGCAAATAGCCCTACTGTATGCTGTGCAACATTAACTGAGCTCGTCACAGCTGGACTCCCTGTTATGATGTCAAGGTCATGATTTATGTTCATGAATTCAATTAGGCTAAAAAAAAAAATAACCTAACTGTTACCTTTATCTTACGTTAATCAGCACCTGGTCTGTCTAAAACCTAGTTTTCTAGCCATTCCACCACTTTTCTAACTTCCCCCAACTAATGGGAAGGATGGTGGGTGTGAGAGGCTAGCTTATTGACACTATGACGTTTTTTTCATATAATTCTTTTATTTTTAATATCAGTATGTTTCGGGGGTGGGCGGGGAGTATTTGCAAGAGTGTATGACTGTAGCCTGGAGACCTCCTGTCTCATGCTCCTCCTGTCTCATGCCTGGGCATGTCCAACGGTAAATTCAGATGTTCAGAATACAACGGTAAATTCAGATGTTCAGAATACAACGGTAAATTCAGATGTTCAGAATAGCCTACGAAATTGTGAATTATTTTCTAAATGAAGTCATGGTTAAGTTAGTGAGCATGGAAGGCATGAGGTTACTAATCATTTGCACAAATTAACAGTTGTACTCTTTGCCTTAAAAGTTTTTTTTAAGAGCAGTAGTTCATAAATGTATAGTTTTAGATATATATTTCAGTCGGTCCACTATTATCTGCCACACTTTTTCCTCACGTGTTTTTTTTTTTTTTTTTTATAACAGAGGCCGAGTTTCCTTCTCTACATATTATATGATTTGCTCCCTCATATATATGGACATTGAACAGAAAGACACTGAAGACATGGGACTCTAAAATCTAAAAAATATAAAGATAATTAAATAATAAATATAATGCACACTGTAAACATGAATGTAACAGAGGATATTCATCACTTATCCCCCCCCAGCTAAATATAAGGTCAAAAACCATTGAGGTGTCCTCTCCCTGTTGTTACATGAATGTACAGTAGTCTACACCAGTGCTGGGAAAGTTCACTTTCTACATGAACTAGTTCAAAGTTCAGTTCACATATTTTAAAATGTTCAGTACATAGTTCATACATCAAAATGTTGAACTAAGTTCACAGTTCCAAAAATTAAGTAGTTCATATTTATTTTTTCCCATATGTTGCTTCAGTTCAGCGTGCCGTTTCAGGTTTGTTGTGGATGGGACTGAAGTGCTGATTTTCTTTTTGAAAGCCGGCGGGCAAAGTTTGCACAGAAATGTAAGATTTTTCCCATCCTCACCGACCTCGTCATGAAACTTGTTCAAATGATCATATGACGCCTCCTTGCTGCTTCGTCGCCTCCACGCTGCTTTTTGTTTTGATGACGCAAGCGGCGGTGCGACACTGGTGGCTGGTGTTGCCAGATTGGTTTTTTTTTCTGCTACATATTAGGGCCCGTTTATGGTGTGTTTTAGCCGGGGTTTGGCTTGGAAGACTCTATAGAAATCTGGCACCCTATTGAACAAAGTTAAACTGAGAGAGCGTGCCGTTCACAGACACCAGAATGAACGAGTTCACAGTAACGTTCATCAGGCAGTAATACGGTACGTTTAGTTCACGTTCACCCAAAATATGAACGAGTTCATGAACTATCATTCAATGAACGCATTCAGGCACAACACTGGTAAACACTGTATAGTTACTGGTTCAGTGAACTAAGACTATAATTTGGGAGGATTGTACAATTAGGATATGTTCTTAAAAATGTACAATCCTCGTATGGTCGTTAAAGAATACAAAAAAATAATCAACTAAAATAATTCAAGGTGCATTGGTTTAGAAACACACATGTACAGCACTTTATATATTGCCCTTAGTAACTGACTTTATTTAAAACACATTTGGCAACTTTAGCCGCCTTTTATTATATTATTATTATATTATCTATTATAATTATCTCAACAACTGCAGTAATATATTCATCAAACTTCTAACAACAATATGAACAGCAGTCTTCAATCAGCAATATAACAGTAACAATGTCACATGAATAATTATAAAAAATAATGGTTAAGACTTTAAATAATAACAGTACTTAACTGAACAGCAATATGTACCTTTTGTATTGTATTGTAGGAAGCTGCCTGGCCTGACTGAAGCTGTTGAAAAAGCGATCAGTTTGCAAACTGGGACTATTAGTCGCGTGATGGAACACAACATGGTAATGACCCGCAGCTTGGATACCATCATGCAGAAGGTCACTGATTTGGAAAGGAAAGTTGACCAGTTGAACGGATGAACAATAGAATGACTGTTAAATTAGAGCAGCCATTCGTGTAGACCAAACAAATTTAATCTTTCGGCCCCCTTATCTTGAACGGACTTGCCAAGGCCGCTTCTTGAAACAAACAGTCACCCTGTTGGGGCTCTGCAAGCAAGACGCTCTTGTTCCTCCCCCGTCTTCCCCTCTGCCTGCTGATTGTCGTATCGGTTCTGGACTGTTCAGGGGTGTCACCACGGCAACGTGCTGTGTTATCGCTATAACATTCTGCGGACTGAGACACTAGTGGGCTGCCGGGCTGTGCGTTTCTCAGCAGGTCAGTTTGTGAAGATGGGTGTAAACGTGTCGTCTTGTTGGGACAAAATATGATCTTAACCCTTAGCATGGGGTTTCCATTTCAGCTGAATCAGTCTTTACTGTGTTTAGCTGTCATTTGCGGCCACTCTGCTTTCCCTCCTCTCTGTTGATCTATTCCACAGACAGTTCTATTGTCAATAAAGTAAAAAAATAAAATTAAAAAAAGTTTGCCTAATCTGCTATCTAGGTTTTGTAAAATACCTCTGTTACTTTAGAGTGGTTGTTGTGTCCTGGGCGCTATTGCACAAAACCAGGATAAGGGATTAAACCGGGATATTCCTGTTATCCTGGATTTATTTAGCCTTGACTCAGTTTCACAAACGCAGAGGCATGGTAAATTTCCTGAGTAACATTATCTTCTGCTTACCTTTAAGGCAAAGAGTCCAACTGTTAATTTGTGCAAATTATTAGTAGCTTATTCCTTGAATGGTATGATTATGATGGTTTCAGTTCAGAGCAGTGGTCAGTAAATGTAGATTTTTAGGCTGCTTACACATTCAGTCGGTCCGTGACATTACATTACATGTCATTTAGCTGACTCTTTTATCCAAAGCGACTTACAATTGATCTATATATGTCAGAGGTCGCACACCTCTGGATCTACTAGGGGTTAAGTGTCTTGCTCAGGGACACATTGGTTGATGTATCACAGTGGGAATTGAACCACGGTCTCCCACACCAAAGGCACGTGGCATATCCACTGCGCCATCACCACCCTCCATGATCGTCTTTCTCTCGCTGTTTCATTACAGCGGCCGTGTTACATTTTGATTATTCAACAATGATTATTCTCCATTTTAGCATCAGGAAATCTGTTATCGACCTCACGGTCTGTTGAGGAAAGGCGTGAACGCTCATCTATCCAAACTCAGTGTTTCCTCTATGTTGATTTGACCGTGGCGGCCCCCCACCGCAACATTTCTGCCCCCCCACGGTATCAGAAATAGGGCTGCATTGTTAGAGTGCATGTCGGAAAACCTTTGTATTTTAGGTGCATTATTTACTGAAGTAGTGACACTGCATTAAGATAATGTAATTAACAGTGGGTTTATTGTTATTTGCTGCAGAATGCTTAGCCTGTCAAGATCAAAGTTGGCCTATATAGTAACTCAGACCTGCTAAAAAACCCTGCAAATTACTTCAGCCTGACTCCACCTAGTCTCTCCTCCTCAGCCTGACTCCACCTAGTCTCTCCTCCTCAGTCTGACTCCACCTAGTCTCTCCTCCTCAGCCTGACTCCACCTAGTCTCTCCTCCTCAGCCTGACTCCACCTAGTCTCTCCTCCTCAGCCTGACTCCACCTAGTCTCTCCTCCTCAGTCTGACTCCACCTAGTCTCTCCTCCTCAGTCTGACTCCACCTAGTCTCTCCTCCTCAGCCTGACTCCACCTAGTCTCTCCTCCTCAGTCTGACTCCACCTAGTCTCTCCTCCTCAGTCTGACTCCACCTAGTCTCTCCTCCTCAGCCTGACTTGGTCTTCGTGAAACTCACCAAGCCAGGCTGCACAGATTAGACTAGGTCAAGCCTCTCTTCATCAGTTATCCTGGATTTATAAATTCTACTTTTGTGCGATACCCCCCTGAACACTGACCTGAACATGGCTGGTATCAGAGTCCCAGTCTGCTGCTGGTCTTCTGGGGACCTTGTTGCTCCGCTGCTCCTGGTTCTGGTTGTCCTCCTCCATTCCTCTCTTGTCCTGAAATCCAGCAGATGTCCACTGGGGCTGCTGGACTCACTCTGGATTCTGTTCAGTACAAATCAAAGCACGCAGAGATATTCAGGAGCTGCTGTCTCCTCTCCTTTTCCTCACATCCACACACAACTAAAACAACAGTCGGCAAACTCAAAGCAGCGGCTGGAAAACTGTTCCATTTCCTTCCTCGCTACACAATGAACTCGGAGTAGTTTGGAGAAAACAGCGTTATATTAAACTGGGAATAAATCTAAACAACTGCACAACGAAAGGTAAACATTTTTTTAAATTAAATTCCTCAGAGCATTTCAGGAAAAAGGAAACTCAATAAAAAGATGATTTTGCCGACACTAGATATCAGTCCAAAGCTCCCCACTATATGTGATTAAAGTGCTGCGAGCTGTAAGTTCACCACTTCTACAGAAGGCAGAAGATGACGTCATCTCGGAGACAGCTGTCTTCCTGTCTCACTCAGACTCCGTTGTTTAGGTGTGCTAACTTACACTAACAACTTTACTGTCTTCAATCTGAACTCGGTGCAGATTAAACACCAGAACTCTGGTCCGCTTGAAAACGGGGGTCCCGGTTCAGGTGGGAACGTGATCCGACCCAAACACAGGAAGTGGACCATTACATTGTAATTGCACTGCTTTGCAAATAGTAAGAACCTTCTTCATCACAGACCTGATGGTGCAGTACTTGATCCACATGGATCCACTTGCTGTCCCTCTGGCTGTTCCTCTCTCTGTCCCTGTAGGTTTTCTTCCTCCTCACCCTCTTCTTCATCCTCCTCACCCTCTGAATCTCCCTCTCTGTGTCAGAGCCCTCCCTTTCATCACATGCCCTCTCTCCAACCTCCCCAGACTCCTCTGGCTCTCCCTCTTCCTGCTCCTCAACACCTTCATTTGTTTCTCTCCCTTTTTGGTTTCCTGGGGCTAAAAAGGACGCTATGTCCCTTCCTCGTTTCATGACAACTATTAGAAGAAGAAAAAACGGAGGGGCATGCATTACATCTCGTTTCCTAACCATCCCTCCCTACTTAACACGGGCAGATAGCCTGTTGATTACTTTACTCAAATGGATTTATTATCGCGATGCAACAGCCGAGATGGATGAAGTCCCGTGGTTAACATAACAGCATTGTGTAGTCATAGCAACGAGACTGACATTTGGATATTCGCTTCTGCTTCGATGAGTTTGTTTAGATATGATTAAGTTTCTAAACATATCGAGAGCAGACATTTCCAAACTTGATTTCATTCTCAGTGTGAGGAACAAAAGGAACCCGGTTATGTACAACAACAACAACAACAACAGCCAAATGCTAAAACCAGAGCTGAATTTAATTAGGACTTTTTTTTTATAAAAAGCCAATTAAAATAAACTGTGTACCGTTTAACAGATGTAGTTTTGTGTCTTGCTGACACCGTGAGTAAGTTTGTGGCTGAGTATGAATGCTTAAACTATGGTTCCTGGTAAAGTGAGAATTTCATCTCAGCTTACATGTGGTGGCACAATGAATGGGTCTGTGGTTTTAGCTAAAACAAACCCAGTGGGTTTACTGTATTTGTGTGGTGGTGGGGGGGAAGTTAACTTACACTCATCCAATTTTCCATCAGCTGCTGCTGCTGAGTCTCCTGACTGTCATTATAATACATCCCATCTCCTCTTACAGTGCTGTTAAACTATGCTACCAACCACCTTTAACATATGGCCTATTATTGTCATTTCCAAAGTAAACTTTACAAACACATGGCACATTCATTTTATTTTATGTGCTTTTGCCTTTAAACAGAGAAACCAGAGAGCAGACGAGTCATTTTGCCAGTGCATGACAGAAGTAGAAAGAACTCTGGCAGATTCAAACTTTTGTCCACAGAGGGCAGTGCATAACAAGCATATAGCCTACTGTAGTTGCAAATGGCAACATGGGAGCTTGTACATGAGAGTGTATGTAGCTGGTTTTTCCACCAATAGGCTATAGGATGTGGGGTCAGAACACAAACACTGGACGCGTGTTTACAGGTACAGAGGCACTATTGCTCACAGACCCCAAAATCTTATTCATCGGTCAGCCAAAATGCAGGTGAAGTATGTGCATGTGTGTGCAGTAAACAAGAAATACAAGCCCAAATCCAAACTCCAAGAGTAATGTGAAATAGCACCTAACCTTAACTTAGCAACTAACCTTCAGTAGGTTAACAGTGAGTGAGCTTTCACACATGCTGAAGACAAATCTCCCACCAACAAGACTGGCTAAAGTTTTCTTTAAAGAAAGAAAAAATATTTTTAACTAGCGTTACGAGACCCAGCAACGTCAATACAGCTTAATTGCTAACTAACATTTAACAACAACAACATTTAGCCAAAACTCAAATTAGCATATAGGCTAGCTAACCACCAAAACAGGCAATAAGGTGATACACAAACTAACATAACCACACAACAGTCTCTATAACAGTTAATTTAACAGTACACTACTTTCGGTCAACTCTGCATACAGTAGGTACGTTTTTGTCATTGATGAGCACACTCAAGCCTTTTTCTACAGCACCACAGGTGCGCCATTTGTGTGACAGATAACATCGGAGTAAAGAACGACCTGTGAAAACTTGCACTTTTTAAGCAAATTTTAGCTAGGCTGCTCCATGTGTACTGGATTTCATGACCTTGTGGAGCAATGGAGCACATGTTTAATGTAAGGTGACCAGATTTCTGAGACAAAATCCAGGGACATTTCAGCTCAGAAGTGTAAATACTCCAAAACAGGTAATGTTTTTATTTTTGTAAAACTTAAAACGGGGACACTGCCCCAGGGGCGTCACTAGACCTAGAGCTACACTGGGGCACAAGCTAGGGATGTGGGCATAGGGTGACCAGACGTACCGAAAAATTCGGGACAGTCCCGAAATCCAAGCAGTTGTCCCGAATCCCGATTTCCTGCCCTAATTGTCCTGAAAATTAGAGCAAAGTCTCAAAAGCAGACTCTCGAGTATTTATTCTTTTTTTTTGACTCTCAAGTAGTTATAGTCTGATAGAACATTAAAAAGACCAATACAAAAAAAACCACACAATTCAATCATTGAGGTTATTCTACAAGTCAGATGATTAAATCAGCTGTTTACTATCTGACCTGGTCTGTTTCCTGCTGCTCCATCATTCTTTAGTGTCCTCTGGAAACAGTTTGCTTTCTATTTTCTGACTTTGTATGACATCATCAGTGTCTTTGCTTTCAGTCTGAACACACCTCAACAGATTTAAAACCACATTCAGTCACAGAAGATTATTAAATGAAAAGTGCACACTTCTCTCTCTCTCTTTCTCTCTCTGTCTGTCTCTCTCTCTCTCGGTCTCTCTCTCTGTCCCTTTGTCATTGTCTCTCTCTCTCTCTCTCGGTCTCTCTCTCTGTCCCTTTGTCATTGTCTCTGTCTCTCTCTCTGTCTGTCTGTCTCTCTCTCTCTCTCGGTCTCTCTCTCTGTCCCTTTGTCATTGTCTCTGTCTCTCCCTCTCTCTCTCTGTCTGTCTCTCTCTCTGTCTGTCTGTCGCTCTCTCTCTCTCTCTCTCTCTCACTCTCTCTCTCTTTCTCTCTCTAACAACATAATGAACAGATGATACACCGGGTGTTGTAAATATTTTAGCTAGCTGCACATGTCCAAACTGTGCAGCTTGATGCAGAATCAACAGTAGCAGTTGACAGGCTGTTGTTCTACCTCACATTCCTCCTGTTTAACTACACTGGGCACTTTTCCCCAAGTTTGGGAAAAGACTTGGGGGACCATATTTGGCAGGAGCTTTAGGGCTCCTCTCATTAAGAAAATGGGACGATTTAAATTGCAATGTGACAGCATTTTGGACCATTATTATGACCATATTTGTGTTTAAAACAGTTAGTTGTGATGATCAGATTGATTTTACATTCACTTGGCTTTGGTACTGTCCAAAACTGCTGGAGTCTGTTATGAAGACAGAAGCTAAAAGTTCAGATATAATATTCACAAAGTCAACATTAAAGGTCCCATGGCATGAAAATGTCACTTTATGAGGTTTTTTAACATTAATATGAGTTCCCCCAGCCAGTCTATGGTCCCCCAGTGGCTAGAAATAGTGATAGGTGTAAACCGAGCCCTGGGTATCCTGCTCTGCCTTTGAGAAAATGAAAGCTCAGATGAGCCGTTTTGGAATCTGCTTGTTATGAGGTCATAACAAGCAAGGTTACCTCTCCTTTCTCTGCTTTGCCCGCCCAGAGAATTTGGCCGACTCATGAGAGAGAGAGAGACATCATGGCTTTCAAACGAGAAAAGTGGCAGTTGGTCAAGGCCACACCCCCATCCTAAGGAAAGCTCAATGTGGGACTTGCTCTACTGGCTGTAATTCTGCACCAAAGCTGAATTTCGGGAAAGAGACTTCAGATACAGTATTAGGGGACCACTAAGGTCTATATAAAAGAGACTTCAGATACAGTATTAGGGGACCACTAAGGCCTATATAAAAGAGACTTCAGATACAGTATTAGGGGACCACTAAGGTCTATATAAAAGAGACTTCAGATACAGTATTAGGGGACCACTAAGGCCTATATAAAAGAGACTTCAGATACAGTATTAGGGGACCACTAAGGTCTATATAAAAGAGACTTCAGTTACAGTATTAGGGGACCACTAAGGTCTATATAAAAGCATCCAA
>CM046789.1:3587684-3595184 GCA_025617405.1 Perca schrenkii | reverse complement strand
AGCCTGACACGATGAATAGACGGGTTTCCTGTTTACAAACATTACAGGGTGCGTGCGCATACCAGTGGCAGAAAGCCAGATTGGTGAGCTGGTCCGATAATGCGAACGCATTTTTGTCTCAGTGCACATTGTCTTAGTCCCTTCATTTCGTCATGGCATTTATATAACACATACTATAAGGTCTTACAAAGCTAACGTTTTTGACCGATTACAATTTAATCCGTTTTTGTGAACTGGAGAGGTCTCGTTACGAGGAAGCTAGCTATAGCTCTGTTTGCCATTCATTCCAATGGGGAAACATCGCGGCTAGACTTTGGACATACATTGCATATATTTACACTTTGAATTTTGTCATGGCATTTATATAACACATACTCAATGGTCTTACAAAGCTAACGTTTTTGACCGATTACAATTTAATCATTTTGAAGTGTTACTGTGATATATATGTATGGCTATAATGATCATTTTAGGCTAATGTAATAGCCCGTGTTAGCAGCAGGGTTACTCCTGAGTGTACCCTTATGGTTGGTTTATGCCTTAAAAAAAATGGCCAGGATTTCTGGGAAAAGGTACGATATGTTTGTTTCAAAACCTCACTGCAGGTTGATTGTTTTTTAGCAGCAGAGGTTGACTGTGGGCGAGAGGGCGACAACACTGTCTTGGTTAGCTCGCAGAAGCTCTAATGCCACTGTCTCGGCAACGTTAGCTAATGTCCGCTAGCTAATGTAGGCTAGTTAGCTTTGTATGTAACTTAACAAAAACCCACCCATCTCAGAGGAGCGAAGCTTAATATTTCATTCAATGAAGTTATGTACAAAAGGAGCACTAACGCCACATGTCTTATCTTGGCAACGTGGACGCAGATATACTCCGAAGGCAGTCGTAATATTTACTTAGTAGGCTAGGCTAACGCTATTGCGCTAACGTTACCAAAACATCGACACAACTTTTCTGATTGATACAATGGGAGCCTGACTCTTGCATATGAACCCAATCAGCCCCTCTTACGGCTTGAAGCTATAACCTCCGCCAGTTTTTGGCAAAAGCATGCTTCCCCCTAGGTATGTTAAACATCACACACCCATCACTGGCTCTGTTTGTACAATTAACCACGCAACAACTCCTTGGCATTTTGACTTACGCTATGCCGCTACTACTAGCTAGCTACACAACACGTCTTCTTTCTGCCCCCCTGGTTGCGTGCACAAGCAGTGATGACGTTGCCGAGAAACCCATGTATATAGAGTAATGAATGACAGAGAAAACCTTCATTGACATTTGAATATTTATCGCAAGTCATATCGTCATCGCAATATTAAACAATGTTATCGCACATCGCAGCTTTTCCCTCATATCGTGCAGCCCTAATATATATACACACATATACATATATATATATATATATATATATATATACACACACACACACATATATATATACACACACACATATATATACACACACATACACATATATATATACACACACACACACACACACATATATATATATATATATATATATATATATAAACATATATATATACATATATATACAGGGTTCGAAATGAGGGGGTCTGGGGGGTCCCGGACCCCCATAAGTCATTAGGGACCCCCTATAAGAATTTATTTTTAGATTTTGGGGGGTCCCCGACAAATATTTTTTTAACATTAAAAATGATTGTGAAAATTATAGGTCTTTAGTGACGTTTTATATTTATAACAATAATAAATTTATGTCCTAGCGCGATTGGGCAGCAATCAGGGCAGCTAATAGCATCACAGATTGTTGTTGTGGTCCTCCGGCGCATACAGTATAGTGAATGTCAACTGGCGGCCCGCAGGCTTTTAGTCTGGCCCGCAGAATAATCATGAATTCACAAAATGTAAAGAGGAAAAAATGTGTTCTGTTATTTATCATTTCAAGCATTTAGAGCAAAAACCCAGCCCCCTGTATTTACATCTCTATTCACATGCCGGGATTCTCTACAGCGATGACCGAGCTCCACACACACAGCTGAGCCGAGATGTGTGTGCGGTTAAAACACACAGCACCTGACATGGGAACGATACATTTACCAACGGCCGCTGGGGCAGATGAACTCGCTGGTAAATAGGCTACAATTAAACCTTCGTGAGTAGAAAGTCAATACTTATCAATGCACTCACCTGTGTAGACCGGCATAAATATGTAGAAAGCGATATTTCAATCTGCTCAGTCCACTCTTGTCCACCGCGCTGTTTTACGCAAACACAGCTCTACTCTGCAATTTTTACAAACAAGCTAAAACAAAAGCTGTCGGTGTTTAGTCTAACTGTTTATCTTAGGTTGCCGGGAATCTGGAAATTTGGACAAAGTCTCGTAAACCTCACTGCTGGCTGAACAAACCAAACTCTCCGCTACAGCGGACAGTCTATGGAGGTAGGCTATTATAAGACCAAAACAGATACATGTGGACAGATAACAGATAGGCCTACTTAATATGCACGTGAATGACGATCGTTAGGCTATGTTCAAGTTCTTCATTCTTGATGATGATGATGCTGGTTGTATTATTTTGCAACAGCATCTTTCATTGTAAATGAGGCATACATGACGAATCCATAGCCTGCTTATCAGTCATTCATCATTAAAGCTGGGCTTTTCCACGTCTTTGACAGTGACATATTTACCCGACAGCAGCCATTTCTTTCTGCAAGCATTTTCCACCAATCAGGACGCTGCATAAAACAATAATGTTTCCATAACCACAGACTTTAACCATCACTCCTCAGTGAATTGCCTCCTAGTCTGAGATCATTTTCTAGTTAAAGAGCCACCTTTGCTCACACTAATACATGTAAAACAAATCTAGCATTAATTCAGTAAGAAAGTGGAAATTTCGAACAAGAATAGGCGTATAGGTATAAATTAATGTTATTTTCTTTATTTGAAACTCCGGCCCCCAGAGTGTCTGCTTGGAAAAATTCTGGCCCTTGAAAAAATGTAGTTGACGACCCTGCAGTACAGTCTATGGCGCAGACACGTATGTTGAACGCGGCAAAAACGAAGCCTCACAAAGAGTGAAATCCCTAATGAAAATCCTGTAAGTTCTTAGATTATGTTTATATCTCCATAATAATTGCTTATTATAGTAAAATATTTGGAGTTAGTGTTCCTATATCAAAAGTTGCATTAACTAACTTAGATACCCAGTGTAACGTAATGATTAGAAGAGTGCGTTTGTCAACGTTTCATGCTATATGTGTATGAAGCATAGGTATGAAGCCAAATAATCTGCCAGCTAACAGCAGACATATAGCAGTTAGACTAGTTATTCAAAGCTAGCATAACAACCTAATTGTCCAGTCAGTGATTTTGAATAATGTGGTTACTATTGGATTATTGTCATTTTAATGGCTTTCAGTCATGTTGGAATATCTTACTTTGTTTTTTTTAAACGTGTCCCTAAAGATTTTAGTTCAGGTTATAGATTGACTACTTTAAAACAAAGTAAACCATCTAATGTAGGTACAGTCTTTATAGACATCATTATTATTCAATCCAGCGGCTAGTTGTTTTACAAATTCCATTAACATAAGGGATGAGAAATGCCATTTGTTTTTGATCAAACCCTTTGAAGGTGCATGGTGCTGCCATAATGAGTAGACCTGGTGGATTTAGGTAACTTAGTTAACTGCCTTGCTCAAGGAAAGAATGACCTGTTATCCACTTTGTCATGTCAGGGATTTATATAAGGTGCTGTAACTTTGTTGCTCCAGAATTAGAGGGTTACCTGTTAGATTATAGCCAATCCACTTCTCCAGACACCACTGCAATACTGGGACTAGCCCAAACCATGAAAAACATCCCAAGACCATTATCCCACCTTCAAAATATGTCAATATAATTTTGCCTGCAGTATATAGTGTAGCAAGGTAGTCTTCAGTATTTTTATAATTACATTTTAGGGGACCCCCAAGAGTCCTAAGTCATTTCGAACCATGTATATATGTATGTATGTATGTATGTATGTATGTATGTATGTATGTATGTATGTATGTATGTATGTATGTATGTATATATATATATATATATATATATATATAAAAGAGTATAACTGTTAATTTGTGCAAATGATTAGTAGCCTGATCCTTGAATGGTATGATTATGATGGTTTCAGTTCAGAGCAGTGGTCAGTAAATGTAGATTTTTAGGCTGCTTACACATTCAGTCGTTCATCGTCTGCCTCGCTTTCTCTCGCTGTTTCATTACAGCGGCTGTAGGCCTGTCACGATAACAAATTTTGCTGGACGATAAATTGTCCCAGAAATTATTGCGATAAACGATAATATTGTCATTGAGAGACCATTTGTATCATAATATAATGATAATGGCATAATAATACAGGTACACCTTTTCAAAGATCAAAACACTTTTATTTCTAAAGAATATTTAACACTGGAACTGCAAGACATTTTAAATATCCACAATATTTCTTTGATCTCCTTTAGTATGTCGTCTTTCACGTTGATGTACAGTTGTGGAATTGCCGTTTGTGACACGTAAGTTCTCAGACTACAGACTCTGTACTACATTTTACAATTATTTAACACTAAATATTAAATTTAAATAATATATAATTAATAATTAATAATTTTTTAACACCTCACTTGAGACATGTCATGTGCCAGCCTGCTTCAAGACCTCAACCATCATCCCTGTCCCCAAGAAGCCAAGGACCACAGGACTTAATGACTTCAGACCCGTCGCCCTGACCTCTGTGGTTATGAAGTCCTTTGAGCGCCTTGTGCTTTCACACCTAAAAGCCATCACCGACACCCTCCTGGACCCCCCTGCAGTTTGCCTACAGAGCCAATAGGTCTGTAGATGATGCAGTCAACCTGGCCCTCCACTACATCCTCCGGCACCTGGACTCTGCAGGAACCTACGCCAGGATCCTGTTTTTGGACTTCAGCTCTGCCTTCAACACCATCATCCCGGCTCTGCTCCAGGAGAAGCTCTCCCAGCTTGGTGTGCCTGACTCCACCTGCAGGTGGATCACTGACTTTCTGTCTGACAGGAAGCAGCATGTCAAGCTGGGGAAACACGTCTCCAACTCACAGACCATCAGCACTGGATCCCCTCAGGGCTGTGTTCTTTCGCCTCTGCTCTTCTCCCTCTACACCAACAACTGCACCTCCAGTCATCAGTCCGTCAAGCTTCTGAAGTTCGCGGACGACACCTCCCTCATCGGACTCATCTCTGATGGAGACGAGTCCGCTTACAGGTCGGAGGCTGACCACCTGGTGAAGTGGTGCAACCAAAACAATTTAGATCTCCACGCTCTAAAGACAGTGGAGATGGTTGTGGACTTCAGGAAGAACCCAGCCCCACCTGCCCCCATCACCCTCTGTGGCTCCACAATTAACATTGTGGAGTCTTTCCGCTTCCTGGGAACTACAATCTCCCAGGACCTCAAGTGGGAGCTGAACATCAGCTCCCTCGTCAGAAAGCACAACAGAGGATGTACTTCCTGCGGCAGCTGAAGAAATTCAACCTGCCAAAGACAATGATGGTGCACTTCTACACAGCCATCATTGAGTCCATCCTCACATCCTCCATCACCATCTGGTACGCTGCTGCCACTGCCAAGGACAAGGGCAGACTGCAGCGTGTCATTCGGTCAGCTGAGAAGGTGATTGGCTGCAATCTGCCGCCGCTCCAGGACCTTTACGCCACCAGGACTCTGAAGCGTGCTGGAAAGATTGTGGCTGACCCCTCCCACCCCGGACACAAACTCTTTGAGCCCCTCCCATCTGGCAGGAGGCTGAGGTCCATCAGGACCAAAACCTCACGCCACATGAACAGCTTTTTCCCCTCCGCCACTAGCCTTATTAACAAGGCCCGGAAACCACCGTGACTCTCCACCTGGCTCTTCATGCCACTGTTCTCTCTGCTCTAATGCTCTTTGCTCTTTATTTATCTATTTTATTTTATTTCTATCTTTATTTTTAATTTAATACATACTGTGTACATATACTTATTGTTTATACCTATACTTATATTGTTTAATATTACATTTAGAGAATGTGTGATGTGCACCAACAACACCAAAACAAATTCCTTGTATTTGTCAAAAAACGTACTTGGCAATAAAACCCTTTCTGATTCTGATTCTGATTCTGATAAATTAAATCTATCTGTATGGCTATCTGCCACGTGGCGAGTAAATGTACCAAAATAGTTCTGTTTTGAGACTGACGAGTCCACAGCGGCGTGTATGTCCGAGCCCGTCTCCACAGTCTCCACCTGCAGGTTGTCAGCTGTGTGGTTTGGAATGAAAGGGAGAAAACGGGACGTTGAGTAACACGGTGGATATCGCTCATATACTTTTTTTTATCTATCGACTAACGTGACAGGCCTAAGCGGCCGTGTTTATTTTTTCACAAATAATGTGTTTCCCGTTATCATACTTACACAAGAAGCTGCTGCTCACTCTGTAGAAATTATGAACAATGTGTGTTCTCTATTTTAGCATCAGGAAATCTGTTATCAACGTTGTGGTCTGTTGAGGAAAGCCGCTAATCTATCCGAAATACTTCAGCCTGACTCAACCTAGTCTCTCCTCCTCAGCCTGGCTTTATGAATTCTACTTTTGTTAAATTCGCTCAGAGCATTTCAGGAAAAAGGAAACTCAATGAAAAGTGATTTTGCCGACACTAGATATCAGTCCAAAGCTCCCCACTATATGTGATTAAAGTGCTGCAAGCTGTAAGTTCACCACTTCTACAGAAGGCAGAAGATGACGTCATCTCGGAGACAGCTGTCTTCCTGTCTCACTCAGACTCCGTTGTTTAGGTGTGCTAACTTACACTAACAACTTTACTCTCCTCAAAATACCTCCGCTAGAAATAGTCCGGTTGGTTTGGGACAGTGTGAAAGCTCATCTGAACTCAGGTGAGCTAGGTCTGGTGATAGCCAGACTAGGTGAGAACGCAATCCGACCCAAACACAGGAAGTGCAGGTCAGTTCCAGTGGTGTAGTCTACGTGATACGCAGGAATACACAGTACACCCACTAACAAAGCTCCAGGATTTCCATATACCCACTTAAAAATGCCCAATGATACGCAACAACGTACTTTCCATTATATTTTTGATATATATTGGATTGTCATCTGTTATTTTCTTCTTGGCATAGCCTAAATAAAGGTATTTCCACCATAAATTGGTGCATTAAACCGTATCCAAATGCAACAAAAATTCAGCTTCCCTGGGAGGACACCCAGACCCCCCTCCCCCCACCCTCTGGACTGCTTCCACCACGTGACGCTGCTCCCATTGTTCACCTTCCTCTAAAATATTAGAACCACTAAAGCAGAACCAGAAAAGCCAACACGGTAGAAATGTAGTGGAGCTTCATTATTTCGGAGAGTTTCCCTCTGATATTCTGTCCAATCAACAAGCGACTGCTTCCACCACGTGACGTGTGTTTCCACTGTTTGCTGCGTTTGA